>NW_019296302.1:1801-14659 GCF_000500325.1 Leptinotarsa decemlineata | reverse complement strand
ACACCACGAAACATTGTCAACCACCTTCAAACAAAATACAGGTTACTTCGGCAATACAAACAGTAACAAAACTAAGAGCCACAAACTCAAGTTTCGATAAAAGTTTGGTTCACAGTTCAATTGAAAGTTTGCTTTATTTTTGTTAATCTAGCGGTTCCTTCTGGAAGGTCTGCATCAGCTACTCTCTTGATATACAAGGTGTAACAAAAAGGTAGGTCATACATTGAACCACATATTCTGGGGTCAAAAATAATCCGATTCGTTATAACTTACCCCAATGCAAATGTGTACTGTAACGGAACATTGTTGTAACGGAACAATATAAATCTCGGCATCATTTATAATCTACCAACAATTATTATAGAACTCCAACCAGAATTGGAAGGGTTGCGCCTCTCGCCTATAGATGTCCTACTGAAGAATCGAAATGGTGTTGGACCACCCGAGAACAAAATGCATACCATCCAAGGACTGACTTTTTTTTTGTTTAGCTACAGATGCTTGTGATACGGGCTTAGGCGCTTCAGTTGGTAGATGGAGAACGTCGGGTGGTAGCATGGGCTAGTCGCTTATTATTGGACCGTGAGCAACGTTATAGCATTAACGAGCGTTGTAACATTTTATGCTATGAAAAAAGCCACGACTCGGGCTATTATCAATCGGTAAACCAATGATTGCTTCGTTAAATACGGGTTTCCTGAGGCTATATTGAGTGACCAAGGAACTCAATTCACTAATAAAAAATGAAAGCAAGCTCTAAATGCTTCAGGAGTTAAGTTAATATTTTGTTCCGTAAGACATCCTCAAGGTAATCCAAGTGAAAGGGTTATGCGGGAAATAGGTCGTCTCTGTCGTACTTACTGTAGTGACCAGCATTCCAGGTGGGCGTATGAACTTGTTCATTTTTCTTTATTTTTGAATTCCTTAGTTCATGAGTCAACAAGGTACTCGCCTAGGGAATTACAATTAGGAACGGATAGACTAAAACTCCTTCCATCTAAGTTACGGGGACCATATACCGGAGTTACCAAAACCTATGAGGAAAAACTCATTTTTGCTCGGGAGAATTTAGAGATGAAAGCGTCACGTCGTAATATACGTCATCCACCGCGTCCATACATTGAATATGAACCAGGAGACCTTGTGTTGTTGAGAGCCAATCCTATTTCGTCGGCAATCAAAGGGGAAACAAAGAAATTTCTTCTATTGTTTGAGGGTCCCTTTATAATTAAAAAAATCATTAGTTATGATACCTATATCCTAGCTGATCCAAATTCTCTCAAAGAAAGAGGTTCTTTTCATGCAATTCATTAAAAAAATTCATACTCCAGTAGGAACAACAGCGAATTAGCTTACAAGTGTTGCAGCCATCACTTGGAAGCTGAGGGGCCATAGTTGTAACGGAACAATATAAATCTTGGCATCATTTATAATCTACCAACAATTATTATAGAACTCTAACCAGAATTGGAAGGGTTGCGCCTCTCGCCTATAGATGTCAGCAGGAGAATCAAAAGGTACAAAAATCTTCAGTTTTGATATTTATAAAAAGCCACCAACTCTGAAAAAACCATGTGCTTCGATCAGGAAGGAGATTAGGAATTCTTGTGATTCATTGAATATTTCATATTAGAAGCCTTAAGCGGCGTTCCCACGAGGCGTTAATCACGACAGTTAACCACGCTAGTCAACTTTCTTTCGTGACAATCACGAAAGTGTGAATTTATAAAACGTTCACACGGTTGGGGGGTTCGTGCCGTTCACGCCTCGCGTTTCGACTAGTCACCATCGAAACATCGATCATGAATGATCTAGTTGTTGAAAGTTGTGCTGTTCTAAGTTCGTTTTTTGAAATTACAGGTAAAAAAAACTGAAAATGAATTCGACCAATGTGTCCATATCTTATGCTATATTTTTACTGATGAATGAATTTTTCTTTTTTGCTCAAGGACGATGCGGTAAGTGATTTCTGTGATTTTTCTGATCAAGTGTCATAACGATTGGTTTGGCTACAAAAAAGTATTCTTTAATTTATCATCATACACTACAGTGTGGTACCCTTAAGATGAACACACCCCTACATTTCAGTTCACTTTTGAAGGCAGATATTTGATTTTTGGTACAGGTGTGGACCTTCATGGACCCCACTTTTCGCAATATTCAGTCCGAGTGACATTGACGTCAGCCGTGAAAGCCTACTTTTCAATGCAGAATTTTTTAAATTGTTTCGTCATCAAATCTAAATGTGTGTACCAAATTTCAGATCAATTTGTCAACAGGAAGGGGGTCAAACTTCAGTTACTGAATTTGACCCAAACAAACAAACAGGCCAAGCTAAATAGAATAGTTTAATAAAAATTGTCTTCAGAAGATATGCATGATTTTTCTTCAATAATATAACTGCATCAACTACAAAGGTTATTAGCGGTGTAGTACAATTCGAATTATATTACAATCATATTAGATGTACAATATTTATGGATATCAGATACTTCAGTAATATCTTAAATTTATCTGGATTCAATACACACTTTGATGATATGTTTCAAATCTAATTCTTCGTCTCAGGAAATACATCTTTTGGGGTTTTCTTTCTTCAGTAGATGTTGGTGGGTATACCTTGTGTGGCCAATCCTGAAACCGGTTAGAATTGTCTGATGTTTCCGAGAGAGTCATAGGTAATTTTGAAAGTTTAAGCCAGGATTGATTGTTTTGAGCTTGTTATTCTGCAGATCTTGCCACCTTTCCCTCCATGTATTTATTGTTAATTGTCGTATTTTATGGATCAAATCTTCACGTGGTACACAGAGACTCGATAGACTATGTGGGTTTGAGCTAATCTCTCTAGCTAGTGTGTCAGAAATTTCGTTGCCAACTCTTGCACTCTTGGGAGTCAGCAAAAGCTTCGTGAACATCTGATACAAGGTCAACTAGATTGTCGAAAGTGGATCTCTTTTTTCTAAATCCGCTTTGTTGGGGGATGATGATGAGTTTCCGATTTTTCAAGGTCCATATCAGTCTTCTATTAATTATTTTCTCTATTACTTTACACATGGCACATGTTAATGAGATTGGTCTGTACGAATCCGTTTTTCTATTTTAAGAAACGGTACTATGATTGATTCTGACCATATATGCGGAAAAACGTACGTATTCCATATGACATTATACATTTTCAGCAGTAGTTCTTTGGCATTCTGGGGCAGCATTTTCAGGAAAATAATGGGAATGTCATCTGGGCCTGGTGTAGAATTTTTTGTTTCTTCTAGGATGACCGAAAGTTCTTTCATTGTAATAGGATAGTTCATTGGATGCTCAGTTAATTCATCGTATGAGAGGGGAGTACTCTCTTCAACTAGTTTTCGAGTTATGAACTGTGATGTATAAGTTTCGTTACTTGAATGTTTTTGAAGTGTTGATGCTAAAGCGTCTGCTATGTCTTGTGGGGAGGTAAGTGGGGATCNGTATGCAACTAGCATTACGCTAGTTGCACATACACCGATTTTGGACGGCCGACTTTGTACCGGTCGTCCAAATTCCAATAGTGAACCACATGTGGGAGCGGGACCTGGCACACACTCCGGCAGTACCGGAAAGTAATGGCGTACATGACTAAATACACTCTTGCATACTCACCGGTTTTTTACCGACCATTCCAGTCTCGAATGCTCGGTGAAATTATAGTTACTACGCATCAACTTCGTTTTGGTAGTGCGTGCTAATTACGACAACAAAGCAACTGAGAATGAGAAGAATGAGAGAGTTTTGGTGAAAAGGAGTCATGACTATGACAATAATGCAGAAAATAGTCTATCTGAAAACCCAACCACTACATTACGTAGATCACTGAGAACTATAAAAAAACCTGACAGATACATGTTTTAATTTTATTTGAGGGGGAAGATAATATTACATATTATAATCATGTAAGGTAAGCTGAAAAGTACCAAAACTTAAGTATTTATTTGTAATAAAGTTTGATCTAAAAGTGTTTGGTCTGTATCCGAAAATACATAACACATCTCAGATTCAATAAAAATGAATTCATCAGCTCATTCGACGGTTTATGGTTTCTGTCTCATTTAGTATATCACACATGAACGTGGAAAGTAGCTTTAGAACAGGCGCAAAGCTCTCTTTCAGCGATCGATATCACCCTGCCCTTACTGGGTCATCTCTGTGGTATCTGCATCTCTCCACATTTCACATCAAAATTGAAGGGTGATGTTATCGAAGCTAGTGAGGAATGCTGCACGAGTTTCTGTTAAATATGGTGAGTGATCAAATTTGAACAGAGTGTCGTTATTTTTTTTCTATGAAGTTAATGGAATGTGTATGTACTAGTAACAGATGTAAGTTCTGCTCGTAGGATGAAAGGCATGGCAAAGACACATTGTTTTCATTCGATAACTCGTTAAATATTCCACAGACACGGCTCTAAGACTGCCTTATACATTTTCCTAGAGTGCTTGTGTTTTGTCCGTAAAAAAATAATAATAATTTATGCCGATACAAGTATATTCATGTTTTGTTGAATGTTAAAATTCGGGAAAATTGTACTTTGTGGGATACTCACGGATTTTCGCGATGGGATAATACTATATGATGGTAGAAATAAATTTTTTGGCGGACTCGATTAGTATTCGAGATATAGCCTGTCAAAATATCAAAATTGACGTAATTTTTTTTCAGCACTGACATTTTAAATATTGAGATAATGGGAAAATCCGAGAAAGAAATGACGGCAGCTTTCTGTGTATGAAATATATTGACTTCGACATTTATTTTTTTTTTAATTACGGGGTTCACACGGATTTATTTTTTCTATGATGATACTACATGATGGTAGGAATGAAGACTTATTTTTGTAAATATAACCTGTCTCAGTATGTATGAAATAGTGACATTTAAAAGAACAGGATGGATTTATGAATGGACATTTGGGACAAGGATGGACATTTGGGAGAACTTNTTATTTTTTTCAATGGCGCTACATTGAATTCTCTCTGTTTTGAATAGAATCAGATTTTACCTTTTCAATGATGTATCATGAGTTATCATTCTTTTTCGAAAAATGGAGATATCGAAAAAAAAATCATTCTTATCATAGTAGGGTTTGACCTTGATGATTCTATATTTGACTTTCAATTTATTACACTCGAAGACATTTAGTTATCGTACAAGTCATTGAAATTTTGCGAAAAATGGCTTTCACGAATGACGAAAAGAAAGATATGATACAAATTTATAACAAATACGATAGAAACAGTGTTAGGACATCGGAAATGTGAATGAACTTGTATCCCGAACCACGACAACCACATCAAACTATGTTGAAGTTATTGGATCAAAATCTCACCAAGTTTGGTTCATTTGAAAAGTCGAGGAAAAAATACGGAGACAGAATCAACAATCAAAATTTGTTAAATGAAGTATGAGGTTAATAAGACATTGTGTCGTTTTCAATGAAAATATAACTTTGAACAAATAACAATAATTAATTAAAGTGTGAAGACAAGATAACACAACTGTGCCCTTCTACGAATATTATTCACTGCACGATTAATTTCCCTTCTCCTCAATATTCCGACCACTCTAACAGCGCTGTGTTGAAGGTCCTCAATATTTTGATATCCTCTCTGACCATAAACTCTGTTTTTCATTACACAACATAAGAATGTATCCCTAACACTCAAATCTGGAGATCTTGCTGGCCACCTGACCGGTCCATTATTCCATGTCCATTTATCACCAAACCTTTCAGTCAGGTGAATAGATACTCGTCTGCTAGTGTGGGGTGGAGCACCATCATGTTGAAACCAGATGTTGTTTTAGTCAGCTAAAGGTAGATCAACCAAATAAGTCTTCGAGAATCGACATTGAAAACTGGGGATAGGTTTGTCAATTCAGAACTCCGTCAAATAAATGAGGCCCCAGAATTCTACCTTTGTAAATTCCTCCCACATGTTAATACTAAATCGCACTTAAGGTCGAATTTCTCAGAACTGCCTGGGGTATGCTCCAAATGTGCTCGTTATTTCGGTTGAATATCCCACAATTCATAAAAGTGCTTTCGTCTGTCCAAATTACATTTTTCAGGAAAACAGGAAAATCAAGTCTTCTTATTAGCCAGTTACAAAATTCTAATCGCCTCATGGAATCACCTGGATCCATCATTTTTTCAGATATGTGAATTTTGTAACATTTTGAACCCCTTTTTTTGAGATGTCTCCAAACACTTGTATGACAAATAATAATTTTGGAGGAAATTTGACGTGTAGATTTTCCCAGGTTCAAGTTCATCTGCAAATCATTAATTTTTATTGGAAAGGACACAATGTCCAACTTACCTAATATATACCTCATTTATCAAATTTTCTTTAGTTTCCTGGTTCATTCTGTCTCCGTATTTTTTCTTCGACTTTTCAAATGAACTAAACTCGGTGAGATTTTGATCCAATAACTTGAACATAGTTCGATGTGATTGCCGTCTTTCGGGATACAAATTTAAATACATATCCGATGTCGTAACACTGTTTCTATCGTATTTGTAATAAATTTGTATCATATCTCTTTTTTCTTCATTTGTGAAAGCCATTTCTCGACAAAAATTCAATGACTTGTACAATAACACAATTGAGTGTAACAAATTAAAAGTCAAATTTAGAAACATCAAAGTCAAAGCCTATTATGATAAGAATAAATTTTTTTCAATATCTCCAATTTTTCTTAAAAGAATGATAACTTAGATACATCATTGAAAAAGTGAAATCTGGTTCTATTCAGAGCAGAAGGAATCCTTTGTAGCGCCCATAAGAAAATATAAAGTTGATGGTGGTGGCCGGAAGACGAAACGTCGGATAGCAAATCTTAAAACACCACTATGTAGCAGGAAAAAAGTGATGATGTGGAAGTGCAATTTACTTTCGAATCTTTCATAAATAAAGGCAGACAAAAGTAAAAACTATTTTCCAAAATTTCTGTTTTTTCCGGATATCTCCAGATAGACTTTCCGCCAATTCAACCATCTTCGTATCTCTCATAGTTTCCGAGATCCCAATGGTGAAGACCCTGTATACTAATGAAAGGATTCTAAATACTGGATGTTTTCATTCCAAGTTCAGACAAGAATTGACAAATTTGAGGTTACTACATGTTGGGATAACAAATTTTGAAATTGCAGGAGTCAACTTCAGTAAATTGAATGATAACTTAGATACATCATTGAAAAAGGGAAATCTGGTTCTATTCAGAGCAGAAGGAATCCTTTGTAGGGCCCTTAAGAAAATATAAAGTTGATGGTGGTGGCCGGAAAACGAAACGTCGGATAGCAAATCTGAAAACACCATTATGTAGCAGGAAAAACGTGGTAATGTGGAAGTGCAATTTATTTTCGAATCTTTCATAAATGAAGGCAGAAAAAAATAAAAACTATTTTCCAAAATTTCTGTTTTTTTCCGGATATCTCCGCATAGACTTTGCCTCAATTCAACCATCTTCGTATCTCTCATAGTTTCCGAGATCCCAATGGTGAAGATCGAATTTGAAACACCCTGTGTACTAATAAAAGGATTCTAAATAATGGATGTTTTCATTCCAAGTTGACGAATTGAGGTTACTACATGTTGGGTCAACAAATTTTGAAATTGCAAGAGTCAACTTCAGTAAATGTTAAATTGGATTTTTTCCGTAGGTATTCTTTGCGGCAAATGTGGAAAACAGGGCATTTCCCTGAGAACTAGTCTGACATTCAACCAAAACCACGCTGGAATATTTTTGGATAAACTAGAGGAGGTTATTAAAGAAACGGAACTGTACAAACCACCCCCAAAAAAAACTGAAAAAGCAGTTGAATTTTCGGCGACAAAGCCAGCAAAATCCAACGAAATTCCCAAGGAAAAACGCTCGATTTGTGACTCTATAAAAAAGCACAGTAAAACAGCTGAAGAAAAGCCCTCTATTTGTGATTCCGTGAAAGATCGATTAGCAAAGAAGCCATCTGGTGAGAAGTCGTCTATTTGTGATTCTAAAAAAGCCGAGAAAAAAACGGAACAACCAGAACGCATGGCCCACATTGATGAAGTAAAACCATACGGTAAAAAAACTAGCATCTTGTGCAAAACAGAAAAGAAATCGCTCAACGTTTCAGGAGATACTGGAAAGAAATCGGATTGCGATAAGAAAAAAACACAGCATGATAAAACCAAAGAGAGCACTTTCAAGAAAAAAATTATGAAAATAAGCCTGTGCCCACGACCCTGGGCTAGGAAGAAAAATGATAAAAAATGAAAAAAAACTCGTTGGCTTTGTAATATAATTGAAGTTTTGTCAAAGTAACGTTTTTTAATTTTCTTGTACATGTTTGTAACGTTTTCCTGCAGTCAGTGAATATAGTTATTTTTTGGGTATTATTGTAATAGCGAAATCACTAGTTACGTTAGAAAATTCATTTCTATGAATTTCGAAATTGAACATTTTTGCCACGCAACACAATTGAAAAACGTACCCTATACAGGCTGATTCACGGTGGATGGCACATTAGACGTTTCTGGTGAACCAGACAACGGATCACTTTGATACAATTCCTGACATTCACATAATTTAATTGTTTCAATAATCGGAATGAGCCGTTTCCGGTTTTCGGCTATTTGTGCTAAGTATCCGCTACTAATCTGACTCATTATTTTTGGTAGAGTTTTATTATACACCTTCATAAAATTATCAGCCGATAATACAAAAGATTTGTGGTACTGGCTTTCACTGTGATGTTTGAAGTCATGTGAAATATCTTTCCATTTAGTGAATGGCTTGGTAACTAAGGATTTCAACTGCTGATGAGAGTCTTTTCCTGCGTAATCTCTGGCAAATAATGTACAGTATTTGCATAAAGCACCTTGTTGCCCTAAACTCGTGTTAACTAACCACGAGAAGCGTTCAATTCATTGAATTTGGAATTTCAGCTTTCTTTTATCGTCACTTACTGGAAACTTCAATGTCTTTTTTGGCATCCAAGGATATTTCTGCACTTCAAATCATCATCAATTTTAATGTTCGATCCTGTATAGTATCCCACATCTGAAATATGCCCAGAAACATTATCCGCAGTCCCAAAAACCGTACCAGAAGTACTAGAACTACTTGTAGCATTATAGCACCAAGTATTGATTTTTAAAATAAATGAATGAATAATGTATTTTCTTGCGTCCTTTTTGTCATTTCGATTGTTGATCGACTTGTAACAAATTAACAATTATACAAAGCAGCCAAATATTAATTCAGTTTGTATACAAATATTCACTTTCATAAATATTTAAAAGATAATGAATACGAGTGGGTAGTCTACTAGTAGGCATCAAATCCTTTTAATTCAAATTGAAAAATCATCTCATTACTTACTTCCACTTCACTAATTCGCAGCACTATAATTTCACACACTGCACTAAACGCATTGGATCACTTAAGATATAACTGCCTCTCCGTGCTTGACAGTGCTCTTATACAGTGCATTTCTGTAATGTCCCCCCCTTCTATTTTTTTGAACGGGTCAACTTAAAGAATTGAAATTTGGGATAATGAAATCAATGCATGAATGCTTTATTTTGAAGTGAAATTGACATATGAAACTATCAAGATGGCGACTAGGCGCCATCTGGGAAAAAATTCAATTGAGAGGGGGTCTTGTGATACATCATTTTGAACCTACTACTACAAAATTGAACACCTACTACAAAATGGCGGAACATTTATTAATTTCCTGAAGACAAACACATCAATATCGATATTTCTAGAAATATTCCTTTTAATGTGCCGTATGGCAATTCCAACAACTTGATGAGGTTTGTTAAGTTATTTTTTGTTCATAAAAACGACGAAAAATGTCAGTACGACAATGAACAGCATTGTCCAGTTAGAATATTCTCTTTTAGTTTCAAGTTTTACTAGTAACAAGGTACCACGTCAACAATCTCTAAAATGGTCAATTCTCGTCCATTGGAAAAAAAATTGAAGCGATTTTTATTTACGTTGCGACGCGAAACTTTCACGAGACTGAAAGGAATTTTAATGAACGTTTTCCGAATCTTCCTACCTGTAGAAAATATTTGAGGGACTTTGTANGGTAAGCAGGCCATGATTACTGAACAGTTTACTTATTCTGTCGCGAATGTTTGTGAGGTGTCTCCTTCTACTGTGTGGAGACTTTTGAAGAGGAATAGGTATCATCCATACAAAATTGAAAGGGTACACCAATTAACTGAGGATGACCCTGATCGAAGAACATAATTCAGCGAAATAATGACGGGAACCATCGCAAGGCATCCTACCTATCTCCACAATATTTGTTTTAGTGACGAATGTACTTTTTTAAACGGCAATTGCCGTTATTGCAGTGACACCAACCCTCACGTTTTCCGAATAACACATACCCAATATCCAGAAAAAAATAACGTTTGGGCAGGAATATTGGGAAACTATATTGTAGGACCTCTATTTATTGATCAAAATTCAACAGGGGAACTGTATTTGAATATGTTGGAAACTACTGTTGAGCCTCTCATCTCATCACTGAAATCGTCAAAGCGAATCTTAATGAATTCGATATGGATATTCCAACAAGATGGAGCACCACCACATTACTCCAGACAAGTAAGAAACTATTTGGGTACTACTTTTCTCGGTCGTTGGATGGGCCGTCGAGGTCCTACAGAATGTCCAGCCCGCTTCCCAGAATTGACGCCTTTGGACTTTTTTTATGGGGTTATTCGAAGCAAAGGTTGTGCGAAACTGAACCTGCTTCATTGGATTTTGGATATCGGATATACGGCAGAGAATAATAAATATTTGTAGAGATATTGGCGTTACTCTGTTCGAAAATGTTCGGTGTGAATTATCAAATAGGCTGTTCACATGTCAAAAAGTTCAAAGCAACCATTTGGAGCATCTTCTCGACAGACTCAATCTTATTACCTTATATTATGTAGTTGAATGTAAATGTATTGAGGCAATTATTAAAAATTCCGCCATTTTGTAGTAGTTGAAGATATTGACATTATATTCTAGGGTTGTGAAGCATTTGTCAGGAGCATCAAAAAGATGTGTCACGAGACACTCCCTTTCCATTTAATTTTTTTCCCAGACGGTCGCCATCTTGAAAGTTTCACCTGTCAATTTCACTTCAAAATAAAGTATTCAAGCATCAATTTCACTATCCCAAATTTCAATTTTTTGGGTTGACCTATTGAAAAAATAAAAGGGGGTGGGACAATAAAGAAAAGCATTGTATATTCCGCAGACGCGGCATAAGCATTGTTGCCAATGTAAGATGTCAAAATTATTTACTTTCAGCTGCCGTAATCCTCACATTTTCGCACCCTTATTTGGTATTCCTCACAAAATACTCACATTTTTCAGGAGGGGGGATTAATCACCCTTGATCCCCCCTTTGCTACGGCCTTGTGTGCAATAAGCTCAAAATAAAAATAGTTATTTATCTAATACGAGGGGTACTATTTATATTTCGGGAATAGCAAATTATAACAATTTTTTTTAAATGAAAATTGCTTTATTGTTTTTCGAAATATACCCTTTGATGATCAATACTGTTGTAAATCATGCCCTAAAGAAAATCACGCCACTGGTAGCCATAAACCAATTGTGACAAGATCTAGAGCGCTCCCAGTTCGACCGACGTTTCGCGATTGTTCGACATGGCCGTTCTAGACATGGCGGGAATAATATAGAATAAAAACACTAACATAAAATAAGTGTTCGAACGTATGCTAACTATTATACAGTGTCGTCATTTAAGTGTGCAACATATGGGAATTATTTTAATTAACTGCACAACCAGAATACTGCAACGAATTAAAGAATTAATCGTCTTGAACAAATTTATTTTCAACAATATTTCACTATCACAGTTAATTTATATTCAACACTTAGCAACTAACACTTAATTTATTTTCACTGTTCGAATTCTTTGTTGCATGATGCATGATGCGATATTATCAACAACAAATTAATAGGGCCTTTTTTGCCACAACCAATTTTTGGAAAACGAACTTATGAATTTTTTTGACAATCTGAGCTTTCAATAACGACATGAATTATGGTTTGTGCATGAAGAATGTCCTGCTCATCTACTGGAATGTTTGAATGGGATATTTGGTGATAAATGGTCAGGATGAAATACTGATCCACGGTGGCTCCCTTGTTCGCCAGATCTCACCCCATTAGAGTTTTTCACAGGGATATTTAAATCAAGAGTTCACAAGGATCGAACATTCAATAATGCTGAGGAGCTTGACAATTCGATAAGATTCCATTGCAGCAATATTCCAGCAGGTGTGTTGCGATCTATGATCAAACAATTGGATGCATTGAACGAGAAGGTGGACACAGATAATTATTTCTTCGCACATTTGATATTGGTTAAGTTACAATGAAAATAAGCCGAGAAAAATAGTAAAAACCATCGGCAAACCATTACTTTGTTGATATTTATAATAGTAATGTTTACTTTCAACCCTCATTTGTTGTTCCTTGGGTATCCGCGATTATTTTAATGTCTGTCGATTAATTTGTATGAATTTTGCATAAACATATCAAATACAAAATATTCACTTCAAATGAGAGTTTTTGAATATATACAGGCTGATTCACGGTGGATGGCACATTAGACGTTTCTGGTGAACCAGACAACGGATCACTTTGAAAATTTAA
The DNA here is from genome assembly GCF_000500325.1 of Leptinotarsa decemlineata. Taxonomy (NCBI): domain Eukaryota; kingdom Metazoa; phylum Arthropoda; class Insecta; order Coleoptera; family Chrysomelidae; genus Leptinotarsa; species Leptinotarsa decemlineata. Next base: position 1,939 of record NW_019296302.1, on the reverse strand, counting down.
TGGAGGGCATATTCGGACATTTTCTAGCCAACTAAAATATTTTCGACAAAGCGGTGTTGCCGCTTCTATTAGAAAGCAGTAGCAACTTTGATTTTTCAAATGGAACACTCTGAATATAATATTATTTTTGGAATCTCC
>NW_019296300.1:0-13071 GCF_000500325.1 Leptinotarsa decemlineata | reverse complement strand
TTTTTTTGATTTATATCGGTACTTGATATAGTTTAAAAAAAAAGGACTATATCAACAAGCATAACTAATATATTCCACAAAACAAACTGCAGTTTTATGGAAAATGTATACATCTTTTAATAGATGTTTATTTGGGAAATCAACCGAAAAGAGGCCATTTCAATCCCTTGAGACGAATCATTTTCCCTCGTAAAATCGGTTATAAGATATTCTAGAGTATCTATCAGAAATCAACTTGGATTTTTCACAAACTTGTTCATTTGCGAAACATCTACTGAACATTAAAACGTTTATTTTTTATTTCGTACAATCAATCTATTGATGATTTTGGGCCAAAAAAGAACCAAGCTATTAGAAAACCACCAATGAATAATACCGTGACTTTCAAATTTCTTTTTGAAAAATAAATAAATATTTGATTGCGCACGTCAACAAAAATAAATCTACAAGTTTCTGGCAAAGAGTTTCATTCCCTGGCAAATTCAGACATCATCTGTTCTTCACTCTAAATAGAAATGGGAATCTCTATATGATGTGATTCAAAATACAAAAATGAGGCAGTTGAATGATGTTGCTGCATACGTGGGAGGAAATCTGAAATGTTCAAAACAAGAAATAGGTGTGACCCAATATTATTTCAATTAAACTTTGGAAGTTGATTCTAATAAATGTATTAAATTTTTTGTGAGATTTCTATAGTAGTTGTTTGCAAAACATGGAACGCGTTTTTGTAAACTGTTTTGTGGGAAATCTCGCAATAAAGTGTTTGTCAATAAGTTCATCAAGAATTTTCATCACGAATAGTTAACAATTGATAGTACTTCGTTGAATGTAACTTTAATAAAATGTAGATGAGAAAATTTTCACTCTCGAGTGAATGAAACAAAAAATGGCAAACTTCTAGGAATGGAAGATGATGAACATCTCAACCGAAAACTTCACTAATTGTCATTGGCCAGTAACATCAAAATTCCACTCCATAACTCAGTTGTTCAATAATGAAATACATTATTACTGCACATGGCTCAGGTTGATTGAAAGTTGTGATATGGTATTTGTGTTCCCAAAGTAAATAGTAATTCAAACGATATTACTTAGAGTCTATTCGATATTATCTGAAAATGAAAGAATTTTAAGAATGCAAACATGCCTTTACATCAAAGAAAGCACATAGTCATCTGAAGCAAGTGGCACTGCAATTCATCCACAAAGTCACCGAGATATTTCTACTCGCTATATCCCTTGATATCTGTTTAGAACTGTCAGACGTTTATGAATATATCAAAGATGAATTTAAATGATGAAAGTACTGATATGCTATTTAGTTATGCAAAATCGAATAGAAATCTTCTTTTGGCAAGGAATATGTATGTTACAAGATCACTCAAGTTTATCCAAAACCAAATTAAGAAAAGTCAAAATAACTGCAAACTTCTTGCTTAACTTGATATTCTGGAATAAAAGAGTATAGTTCTATATCATAATTTTTGTGTAATAATAGTTTTTTTTATTTTGAGCAGACTTGTTTCAGAGAAAAGGAGTCTTTCTCCTTATTGGAAGATCATTCGACTTTATCTTACACCAAAAAGGTTAAGGAAAATCTTCAAAATAACTGAAAATCTTCTAAACAAAACAATGAAGTTTTGTATCATATTTATATGTTCATTTTCAATTTAGGCAAATATGTCAGAAAATGGGGCCTTTCTCCTTGTTAAAAGCCCGCTTGAGTTCATCCTACACTAAAAACCTATACATTTACCGATTATTTTGAAACATACTATCATGAGTTTTGTGCCATGTCAGATTTTTAATGTTGGGCAAAAAGTTTCTTTAAATTGTCTTGGAGACAGGGGGTTTTTTCCCTGTCGGAAGATAACCCATATTCATTCTATACCACCAATATCAAAAATATTGTTTCCTGTACTAAGTAGCACAGGTCTCTTGTTGGATGTTTGTCATATTCTTCTGGACATAATTTGGATTGTCCATAAATTGATTGTTTCTTGTAATCCCGTTCCTCACATCCGTAAAAAATACGATGAGCGCTCTCCATCCTTTTATTGCATTTCCTGCAGCTTGAGTCTTCATCATACACCCCAATTTTGTTCAGATGTCCTCCAAATGTACCCAGGGGTCAGTGAGTAACCTTCTAATTCTTCTGAACCCAGATGTACTGTAGCAATTCTTCAATTACCAGTATTGGGTGCCTGAGCAATCATGCATCCCGCATTAAATCATTTTCTTCAGTTCTGGGGGATTGTTTTTGTTCTATAGACACTTTTACGGGAAGCGTGTGACCAATTGATTTCTCCAAAAGTGATGTATTTGAAAAATGGTTGATGAAAGCTACTCATTGCTTCAACTTAATACACTTTTGGAAAAATCTTCCATTTTGAGAAGGGCTCTTTGTGGAATAAACTTCCCAAGATCAAATTTGCCGAAGAATATGATTTACTCAATTAGAGCATTAGGAACATTTTACTCCACCGTTAAAAAGATTGTGTCATTCTATATGAAGCGTCGATAAAGTCAAACGTTACTCCTCAAGTAAATTTTCTTTGACTGAAATTACGAGTTTATTATACTTTTTATGAGGTTCTCGGTAATAAATAGTTTGATTCCTCCAAACAGTTTACTTCCTCTGTAAATAATCGAATGTGTGATTCAAGTTCAACAGCAACACATTTTTGCTTTGTTTATTTTCGAAATATCGGAAAATATGTTTTTTCAGACAGGAAATGAGTTCGAACACTGGTTTTGTTTAAAACTAGATTTTCGATTCATGGTTGTTAGTACATTCTCATTTCCTGTAATATCCTATTACGAAATGTTTCCTAAGGAACTTAATGAAAAAAATTTATGTTTCTTTATGAAAGAAACAAGAACAGGATTCAATTTAATATTTCTAATGTAGAAATATACCCGTATTCAGAAAGAAAGTAACATTCTCCAGATGGTACGTTCACTTTCCAGCTGCAGGGGAAACCCTGGAAAAAACCTACATGACAAGATTATCATTAAAGAGAACGTATGTAGATTCAACTGATTCAGTCTTCAATTACTGGGTACTGTCGTTTGTTGAAAATATCATGCCCTGCATATGAAACTTATGTGAAATTGATATTGATCGAATAGTTTCTATATGTGTTATTATCTTCATTCGGGTTTGTAGGCCGTTGTAGTTTGGAACTCCATCCTAAAGCTTCGCCAGCACGAGTGGTTGGCTTCTTCAGAGGTTTATTATTCTTGATGATTCTCATCGGTGAATCATCAAGATTTGGATTTGGATTTTGTCATCATTCATTCGTAGCAATTTATGAAAACTCAAATGGTCATTCTTAGCTCGACTAAAGATTCAGTAGTGTTTATTAATTTGGGGAATTGATTATCATCTTCCATTAATCTTTGACGGACATATTTAGCGACTTTGAGCTTTATATCAGTGAAGCCAACCTTAATAGTCACCAAGCCATAATGAAGAAGAGAATACACATGTTGTGCATTCTTCATTTCTTCATTATGGCCTCAAATACACATGTTATCAAACCATTTTAACGATAAATCAGCGTTTAATGGAGTAATTTTTCAATTTTTTGTGTCAATATTCAACTCTTGATGCTTTTTTTGTCGGAGGAGAGGAAATTCCGTAGTGATAGATTTTTACCATCTAAACCTCTCTTCTCTGAGCTCCAAGTACTGGAACCGGTTTCTCATTATTCACTTTTGTATCTACTATAATTTTTTCATCGCTTATCCTCCACTTCTTTGGTTTCGATGATAGATCAAAGTGTGTTATATGCGTATTTCTACGATTTTTCTCTACCCTGAAGACACTGTATCACGATCTCTGCACAGAAAATTCTTCCCGTTTTGCATGAATATACAGTCTTTATTTCTTGCCATCTTGTACAAGTGAAGAGTGTATGCTTTACGTCGTCTTCTGCATGACAATATGGACAATTTGGGGATTCAGCTCTCCTGCGCTCCTAAGGGAAACAACCATACCCCGAGTCCACTTCACCAAAAGATCTATTGATCCAGACCTGTATATCTGGTATCAGGAAGTGTGTTCATGTTCTCATTTGACTTATATGTTCAGTGAAAGTAAGCTGTGTGTCTAGCCATATACTCAAATATTCCACAGTTTTGCTGAGTCTTAATTGTTGTCGTTGTTCCTTGGATGTCGAATCTTATTGGTTTCAGTTCCCTTCTTTTAGAGAGTAGGATAACAGGTGGTTGATTTCATCTGAGAAACGTAGTGATCCCCTGTTCGCCAAGTTCACCAGAAGGTCTTCTGTTTTTGCTGTCACTATCGCGGCCACCCAGTTTTATTCCGTCAGGCATTTCCGATTTCAAAAAGTCGTCATATAGGATGCTCCATAGTGGGGCCTAACACCGACTCCTGGGGCACACCACAACTTATTTTAACAGACTTGACACGTCCTTCACTCTTCAGTATCACTTTCTTCTCTGACAGGTACGAGAAGATAATACCAATCAGGCTCTCTACTATCCTTCTGTTTCTCAATTTGTTCAAAATCAACTACCACGATGCACTATTGAAGGCATTCTTGATGTTCAGCTTGATCGCAACGTAGAAAAGTCTCTGGGCTATGGCTTTCCTTGCCCAGCGTATCATTTTATTTACTGAGTCCATGGTTTGTCCTTGTTTTCGGAAACCATAAGTCGCTGATATCCCCCGGGTTCGCCTTAATTCTCCGTTGATGCGCTCGAGCATAGAACTTGCCTTCTACATTCAGTAGGTAAACTGGTCGAAAGGAAGAAGGATTTTCAAGTGGTTTGTCACATTTCCCTATCGGAGTAAGCCTATCTTTTTTCCATTCTACAACTCTTGATGCTATCAATAAATCTAAGACAGAGGCTATGTAGTACAGCCTTCTCAAGAGCAAGGTATGTTATAAATCTGTTTCGCATCAAATTCTTGATCAGCAGAAGCAGAATCTGCATCAGGAGGGGAAACAAACTGTCCCTAACCAGGTCAGCAAACGCTTACACTCAAACCATGATTCGTCTAAACCAGAGGCGAAGAGCCCTGCCTCGCTGAATCTACTGGGTCATCTGTTGTAGCTATTTTATAGATGTCTTATTGAGGGAAAGTTGTTGCGGTCATTAATGTGTGAATTTTGCAATTGAAATATTCGACAACCTTAATATCGACCAAACAACTGAATTTCTGTTAGCATGTCATTATGGCTGCCGTAGAAGACTTCCAGAAAATGGTCCACAGGTAGATTCCAGAGCTGCACGTTCCGGCCTGAATAGCTACAAGTTACCTGTGAGGTTACAGACTGGCAGACTGACCGCCGATCAGGTCCTTATCAGATTGAGGAAAACGTACCATGGTCTGTCAACCTTGCAGTGGTAGCAGAGGACCAAATTAGGTTTTTAGCATTTGGCAGAATTAAACGCTTGATAGTTGACCTTGAAAACTCCTAACCAAATGGAGTAATAGGTTTTGTTAGGAAGCTGGATTCATTTGGTCGAGTTTGAATAGGTGAACGCCACATTAAACCATCTTGAGTTGCATTAGACTCATTTGAGGACAGACCCTTACCATACCTAGTCAACCTTTTTGAGAAGTTCCTATAGTTTGAACGTAACTAAAAAGAAACAGAAGTATGTGACTCGATGGCGTGTATGAAAGCTGTCTAAGACAAAATAAGTCTGAATAATGTATCGGAGAGACATACATACGTTTAAGAAAATGAATATTTCGAAATAAAATCTGGAAATATTCATCTACCCCAAAGTACCTACAGAGTAGGTTCTGATTAATGCCTGCCGGAAAACAACTACTTCCCCGACTAATACCACACTGGACATTGAATTATATCCGACAAACATTCATGCAAAATATTTCACGGATATTGGTCTTCCAGATGTTTCTCGTTCGTCCAGAAATCAATTCAGTTTATCATCTACCCGTTTTCATGATATTGTCTCTCATCAGTGCAGGAAAGATCTGATCCAAAGAGCAGTGTGCTTGGGATTCGATTGGTTTCAATGCGACTCGACTGCATGTATGAAACCTTTGTTTGAAAGAAAGATTGTTAACCGATAACAGCTCCATCTCGTGAACAAAGCTTAAAGCTGGAAATAAATAAGTTAGAAGACTGTGTCGAGAAGGAATCTATATTTCATATTATCATCATACCTATTTCAAGAGGTATTTCAAGTGAATACATCGACTAAGTTATATCTTGCACCTTGAAGGTAATGTGTCGTAATAGTTTATTACTCAACGAGAGGAATTCGTGAGAATGGAGTTTGTCGTAAACCACTCGAGCGAGTAATTGCCATTTTTCACGACTAAAATATTACACTTTATCTATAAATAATAACAGAGATATTTTTGATTGAATTTTATTAATGAATAATATGCCGAATGGTTATAATTATTATCCTTGAATTTCATAACGAAAAGCAATCTAAAAAAAGAATTTCTATTATATCATTCAATGTCGGATAGTTTCAATATTGAGTTCCTGGAAAAACTGGCGTTGGGTATACTCGTTTTCACTTTTCGAATCCATGCTTCCAATCTTGTTTTTGTTGTAAACTATACAGGCCTGACCAACAAAATGCCGTTAAGAAAATTCTGAAATTCCGAGTATATCCAGATTGGATTCTTTCTGTTTTGAATAGGACCAGATTTAACCTTTTCAATGATGTATCATGAGTTATCATTCTTTTTCAAAAAATGGAGATATTGAAAAAAATTAATTCTTATCATAATAGGCGTTGACTTTGATGTTTCTAAATTTGACTCTCAATTTGTTACACACAATGACATTTTGTTATTGTACAAGTCATTGAATTTTTGGCGAAAAATGGCTTTCACGAATGAAGAAAAAAGGGATATGTAGAGACGTGTAGATTTCCCCGTCTTCATGTTTATCTGCAAATTATTAATTTTTATTGAAAACGACACAATGTCTTGGTCCATTCTGTCCCCGTATTTTTTTTTCGGCATTTCAAATGAACCAAACTCGGTGAGATTTTGATCCAATAACTTAAATGGTTAACTTGATGTGGTTGTCGTCTTTCAGGATACAAGTTTAAAAACATTTCCGATGTCCTAACATTGTTTCTATCGTAATTAATTTGTATCAGATCTTTTCTTCATTCGTGAAAGCCATTATTCGCCAAAAATTCAATGACTTGTACAATGACAAAATGTCATTCAGTGTAACAAACTGAAAGTCAAATTCAGAAATATCAAAGTCAAAGCCTATTATAATGAGTTTGTTATATTGATGACATATTTATTTTGTGGAAATTTATCTTCAATTAGATATAGGAATAAAATACTTTGTCTAATTTCCACTTACTTACTGCTTCCACTTAAGTATTATAATGAGAATGATTTTTTTCAATATCTCCAATTTTTTGAGAACTTATGATACATCATTGAAAAGGTACAATATGGTTCTATTCAAAACAGACAGAATTCAATGTAGCGCCTATAACAATAAATAAAGTTGATGATGGTGGCCGGAAGACGAAACGTCGGATAGGCAAATCTGAAAACACCATTATGTAGCAGGGAAAAAGTGGCGATGTAGAAGTGTAATTTATTTTCGAATCCTTCGAAAAATATAGCTAGAAAAAATAAAACCATTTTCCGAAATTTCTGGTTTATCCGGATATCTCCGGATATACTTCAGAACTTCAACGTCACATTGTTTGTCAAGTAAATGCGCAACTTTGCCCCGATTCAACCATCTTCGTATCTCTCATAGTTTCCGAGATCCCAATGGGGAGGATCGAATTTGAAACACCCTGTATGGCGAAACACGTTTCGCAGTTTTGTAAACTTTCAAGTGGAAATTTCACATTGAAGTGTGTTTTTTGAATACCACATATTGAGCTTTTCTCATTCTCATGGAAAAAGGTAATCGACTGTTGTGTCCATGTGTCCATTTTTTTATATCTCACTCTATTACTCATGCCACTTTCTCAATCACTGTGCATGTTAGCAAAAATTTGTTGATCACAGAATGCGGACGATTCAAGGTAGTTATTTATTTTTCTTCCAGTTTCAACAAACTCAATAATATTTATTGTTGTGGGGCTTTCTTGTTTGTCACAGTAAAAATAGCGTGAAATTTATGACAAGATAAATTCGCTTCGCAGATGTGCATCACGACGATTGTGCTGAATTGAGAACAGGGTCAAACTAATAAAATTAAATTTCATTCAATTATTCTATTTAATATTTATTGTTGTGGGGCTTTCTTGTTTGTCACAGTAAAAATAGCGTGAAATTTATGACAAGATAAATTCGCTTCGCAGATGTGCATCACGAAGATTGTGCTGAATTGAGAACAGGGTCAAACTAATAAAATTAAATTTCATTCAATTATTCTATCTATAAAGCTGTTTTGACTCAACAGAAATATTTTCGAAACTTTTCAGCGCGTACAAAAGCATGCTAAAAGTTGATTGAAGTTACTCCAAAATATTTTCTTTTACTTTTATTATTAGTTTTCGAATCATCGTCGCTTCGACTTGATTTATTTGGGATTTCAATTTAAAAATCGTGGCAATTGTTATCATGTTAAAATCATCGGAAACATGTTTAAACAACTTTTACTTCCATGTTAAATAATTTTTGATATACTGTTGTTCACAGTATATTTTTCTAGACCTAATAATAGATGAATAGACATAGTGTTAAATATATGAACGAAATAAGCAAACTGAAGAGAATATAATATAGTTCAAGGATATAGTCTTTGCTGACTAGTTAAGAACGAAAATTGGAAAGTATATTTTGGAGAACAGCCAGAAGTGTTCTCTCATAATATTACGATAAATTTTATCATCTTCAGAGACAAGCTATAAAAAGGTTATAATGACATCAATGTTCGAATTTACAAAAAGGGTTGAGGCTTACTGTTTTTGAGGTTAGCCGTGTCAAAAATGAGGTAAAATTTTCAAAAATAGAATTATCATCAGTTTGAAATGTATGTGTAGTTTAATCAATGTCAAGCAATATAGATAAATTTCAAACTAATAATAATTCTGAATTGTTATCAGAACCATAATAACTTCCATTTTTTGACTTATACTTCACATCAATTAATAAATAATGTAACTGATTCTTCACCAGTCTTCACGGCCTCATTTGTATTTTTTTAATCATTTTTATTGATTGAATAATTATTGTNTATGTTAGGTGTTGAAAACAGGCTGTTACATTTTAATTGGGGAAGTTGGTACCAACTTCCGGTATGACGGAAAGTGTTGAAAAAGCGTCATTATTTTCATTCGATAAGGCATATTGAAAATCCTATATTTGCCAATTTTCAGAATATGAATCTTATTATTTCCAAAAATACGGCTAACCGCCCGTCATCGCGTTGTACCTTGTATCATTAGATGATTTGTCTTAACGTTTCAACAAAAATGAAATTATTAAAAGAATTGGGATAACTTGATACAACTGGCATCGGCAGATGTGGAAATATTATTTGGCTGCGATCCAATGATACCGATCTGATATAATTTGAAGGACAATTAATTAATATAGAAATAACTAATATGGATAGACTGGAAATGTCCAACTAACCTGAACCTGAGTCAGTTATATACTAATGTCACAGAAACAACAGAGAACTAAAATCCTAAAAATATAGTTCTCGAAATATCAAGACATTATAATATATAACTGACCTAAAGTTCAGATGCCAAACTGCCGAAGTAAATCACAAGAAATGATCAATATACGGGAATATATTACAAAAAAAGAAGTCTGTAAAACTTAGAGTTGGGATGACGAAAAAATGCACTTGCCTTATCAATAAAATACGCGATAAAACAAAAACTATTATACATCATCTTTTTCTTCTACATGCATAAAAATACAGAAATATAACATTTGTGATTATTCAGAAGGTGATTATACCAACGTTGGCAGTTTCTTAGCTTAGTAAACCAAATAAATACACATTTCTGTCGTTTACATTGTTCACATATTTATTATTGAACAGTTTATAAACCTTACCGAAATTGAGTAATCGGCTTCGTGAAAGCCGCATTGATTCATCTTGACTTGCATTAGAGTCATTAGAGGATCGGATAGACCCACACATTTTGGACTTACTATATTGATAATAATACGTCTTTATTATTTTCCACATACGATACATCTATACTAAAATATGTTTATAAAAAAAGTTGGAAAATAAAGATTGAAGTTCATTTTCTCCCATGAAGCAATCACTTACTTCATCAGGAATATGTTCTTCCACTTTAGTCTATGTAGCATATTTCCACTCAATAATAATAAGGTAGTGAGTATAGACAATATACAGGGCTATTCAAATTCGTTCCTGTACATGGGGATCTAGTAAACGATAAGAGATAGAGTATCGGTTAAATCGTGGCAAAGTGGTGTATTTTAGAGACCTATTCAATGATGTGAAGACATCGAGTATAGCTCTTTTGGTTCTGGAGATATACAGGAAAAAATAAAAAAATCCCAAATTACTTTTTTGCCTATATCTTCTTTATTCGCAGACATATCGAAAATCTGTCCAAATTTTGCTATTGGCACTTGATGTGGGCTCTCAGAATCTTTTATACAGGGTGTCATTTGACTTGGGCCACCCCCATCTTTGAATTTTCAAATACGGACTTGTATTTTTTGTTGTAGTTTTTGGATCGTAGACGTTTACTTCATACTGAGAAATTAAATTCAATTTTATATTTCGGGATTTTTTGGTAATATTCGATTACAATTGCGTGAATTATTCCCTTTTGAATTACGGCCCTGGAAATTGGTTGGCTGAGTTGAATGAAAACACAATAGCAACTTTCACGTCTCCCTATGTATCGTAGAGTTTTTCAAGGGTTTTTTTTCATTTTTAGGNTGTGTGAGAAAACGTTTTTCAAGATGAAGTACACAAAGAATGTTTACAGATCTCAATTAACCGATGAGCATCTTAAATCTCTTTTGATAATTGGTACAAGTAAAATTGATCCACAACTACAAAGTATTGTCGGTGGAAAATCACAATTACATAAATCTTATTAGTGTTTTTGTTCAACTGTGATTCAGTTCAATTATTTGTTAGTTATTAATATGCTTAAACTTAGATACTTAAGTTAAGTTTTCTTCGTCATCATTACTGTCGTTAAGTTTTACTTTGCAAGTAAATAAAACCGAGTAATTATCATTCTGTGTTTTCTTCTTCAACTTATCACAGCAATAGTAACAACAATTAGGTAATCATTGGCTGTCGCGGGCCAGATTGATGACAGTAAATCATTGGTTGTCGCGGGCCGGATTGATGACACTGGCGGGCCGGATTTGGCCCGCGGGCCGTAGTTTGGAGACCCCTGGTGTATGGCATGAGGGTTTGCTGGCCAAACTTCCATGCTATGGCTTATCGGAACATTTTTGTGTATGGCTTTCCAGCTTCCTGAAAGAACGATTCTTGCAAATGGTCGTCAATGGAATCTCTGGAATACTTCATCATCAACCCTGGTGTTCCCCAGGAATCCATATTGTCTCCAGCCCTGTTTATATTGTATATCAACGACTTATTGGAGAAACCCAAGAATCCAATACATTGTTTTGTTGACGACAGCACTCTTATTTCGTCATTCCATTTGGATTCCAAGACATCGGCTGCAGACGCACATTTTCACAGGCATCAGGAGGTTGCATATCTCAAGGTGGATCTAGAGGTGATTTCGAATTGTGGTGAAAATAACTAGGTTCAATTCAGTGCCACGAAAACTCAGGCATCGGTTTTCTCCAAAATATTTGTTTCCGAACCAGATATAATAATGTTAGAACAGACAATTCCGCTTTCTGTCTCAACAAGTTTGTTGGGGATTGAAATGTTTTATAGAGCTTATATCAGACCCTCTTTGGAGTATTGTTCTCATGTATGGATCTCAGCCTCTGAGCATACCCTGAAGCTGATGGATTCCATCCAGATAAGTGCCACCCACCTGATTGGAGACTCGAACATCGCTTAAAACCTTGATAGTCTGGAACATCGAAGAAAGGTTGGAGATTTTTCCATCTTTCATAAACACTTTCACAAGAGGTCTTAAAATGACTCAGCACATTTGATTCCGCCAAGAGCGGTACATATCAGAAATACGTGACGAACTGTGGCTACTCATCGCTTTGAGGTTCAACTCAGTACACCTCGAACTTTACTGTTTAAGAACTATTTCATCTGGAGAACTGCGTTTGAGTGGAAAAAACTTCCTTAAAACGTTTTTCCAAACGGATGTGATCTCCAGCGATTCAAATCCAATGTGAATCGCTACTTTCTCAGAGGCACCGCTCCTAGAGTGTCCTAAGGATTTTTCTGTAGTCCCTAAAAAATCGACAATTCCTTCACACGGGCTTTTTGAATGATCGATCCCCGGTACTTTCTTGACAGAATTTATAATGAAAAACATTTTTTAAGATCCCCAAAAGTATAAGGGTAAACTGATATTTTTCAGCATCACGATAATTGGTTTTATGATACGCAATTTTACCCCCATTTAACATCCCTGCATCGACTTTCATTTCTCTAACGGTCTTTATTGAATTTGGACTTACAAAAATGTCTCATCAATGTTCTGCCATTTTCTTCCCTTATTACTTTCATCAAGTAATGTGAAGTTCAGCTTGGATTTCTATCCCAGCAAGCAGCAGGTAAACAACATATGCTGTGAAGTGATTTATTTAGTCGTTGAAGAAGAAATATTTATACGTTATCTGTTCATCATTACTTTCGCCTACCATTGATTTTTTCTAAACAGAAGCGGGCCGAACTCATAATTTCTTAAATAGTCAACCACAAAAATTGTAGCTACACAATTTTGTTTTTATATATTGTATTTTGCTCCAAACATTTATGTTTAACAAAGGACTTGTTTGCAATGAATGATAAATAATATGGGTTTCATGTGAAACAGACGAATGCCAGTGTGACTTAGCGATGAACTTAAATTAAGGAATTTTTAATTTCCGCATATAAAATTCCACATATAAAATAATAATAATTCGAATAATAATTCGATTATCAGAATAAT
>NW_019296299.1:0-12502 GCF_000500325.1 Leptinotarsa decemlineata | reverse complement strand
TTGAAAAACATAATCAAAAAATTGATTATACATTTCAATCAACTACATTGAAAAATCAGAGGTCAAAACAATGCCGATCTTTTCTCTTTCTTTTTTCATGTTGAAAATATCGTTAAAGCTATCTAGAAGTAATCCACATGTCCTTTATACATTCACCCCCAATATAATCCAATTGATGTCTGGCCAAATTCAAGTTAAGTTTGAGATGATTTTTCTAGAGAGGTTGGTATATTATTTGATATTGTACGTTGATGATTCGAAGATGGATGAATGAGTTAATGAGGATGTCACAAATCTAAGAAAATTTTAGTGCTCTTTCTTTTTCGTGACAAAAGTTATTTCATCGCTTGGCAACATCTAATAAAGTCTAAAGTCCTGGAATTATGTTTTCATGTATAGACCTCAATACCTAAATTTCTCAACTCCATATATTGTGTGACACTCTCAAGATGAAGATACCTTTGTATTTTATTGACTTTTGAAAGCAGAGATTTGATTTTTGGTATAGGCATATACCTACATGAGCCGCACTTTTCGCAATACATAGCCCGAGTGACAACCTTAAACCCAGCCTACTGCGATCCCGCAAATTTAGCTTTGCATTGGAGACACTGAAATAAGTTATTTGAAAGCTACCCAGAAATCGATTTTCACCCACATAACATTCGAAATTTGAGTTTTTTTCAATTCTCATTGTCCGATTTTCAATTAATGGTTCCGAATAAGAAGCTACAGAAATGATGAAATAGTTCAAATCAATAAAATAAATATATCGAAATAACTTAAATGAAACATCATCATTTTATCAAATGTAAGTTAATCGAATTCAGTCTCCTTTACTAGCCTGTCTCCAATTTTTTATATTTCCTGTGGAATATGATTGGTTGCGAATTTGCCTACTTTTGGATAAAAAATCGTCATTGTCAATGTTTCAAAGCAGTCTGATATTTTTTTTTTGTTTCAACAGTTTTCAATTTGGACTAGAGTGTCATGGAAACAAATGAACTATTTATACCCCAAATGTCAGTTTGAATGCATCAAAAACAGTTATTTGGTGATGGTGCTCGAAGTAACAGCAAAAATTCAACAAAATTCAACGGAATTCAACAGAAGACATCCGAAACGAAATCGTATTCGCTATGGATCGGCAGCCTCCGTGAAAAAACTTTACAATCAAACCAGAAGTGTATCAAAGAATCATCCAGCTATTGAGACAATCCACATCAAAATCGAAAGTACCATGATGATGATAATTTTTTAGCTTCAATTCGTGCCAATCTCCAAATCATTTTGTGTGAAAGGTCTGAGCAATTAAATTAGAAAGAAAGTGACGAATATAAACGATTAGATTACTGCTATTGGGTCCAAAGAAATTTTTCAAATAATAGAAATTTACTTAAAAAAATGTTCACTGATGAGGCTACGTCCACTACCCGTGGATTAATGTCTGCTTGAAATTGCAGATGATACTGGTCCACTAAAAATCTTCACTGGGTTATAAACTGTAAGCATCAATACTCTCGAAAAGTTAATGTATGTGTGATATTTTAGGCGACAGAATAATTGGACCGTTTTTTTTTTCAGTTACCATTAACGCTGAATGACTATTTAATTTATTTTTGATAATGAATTATGGGAAATCATTGAAAATCCAGCCCTCAATGTGCAACAAAAGATGTACTTTCAGCTGGACGGAGCTTTCGTTCATAATTCTTGTATGGTTCGAAAGTGGTTGAACGAACATTTTCCATTACGTTGGATTGGTAGAAATAGTAGCCCATATGAACAATGGGCTCCTTGCCTTCCTGACATAACTCCAGTGGATTTTTACTTCTGAACAACTGTCAAGAATAGAATTTATAAGTTTACGCCACGAAATCAACAAGATCTCTGTTGGAGAATACGTCAGGCCTTCCGTGAACTAATTATTTCAGAACTTAGGAGAGTGGCCAATAATAATAGAAAAACTATTGAGAAACGTATCAGAATTTAGGGCGGGCCAGTTGAGAGAGATAATATTTGAAATGGTCTTCCAATATTAGTGTTTATTCAATTTCCTGTTGAATTCGCTTAATGAATTTTCATTTAATTTCGACCGAAGTATCCCTAGCATTTTAGTAACCAATAATCAAAATGTGAATTTTTTCATATTGAATATTAGGTTTTTCATTCTTATTTCTACATTATAACGAATTTATTATTTTCGTAGCTTCTTATTTAGAACTATTAATTGAAAATCGGAGTTGAATATGAAAATTACAAAAAAAAAACGATTTCCAAGCAACTTTTTCAAATAAATTATTTTGGTATCATCAACGCGAAGGAAAATATCGAGAATTTGCACTTTTCACAGGAACGCAGTAAGCTGGGTTCAAGACTGCCACTCGGACTACATACAAACATAGACCATGAAGGTCTATGCTTGCACCATAAATCAAATATCTGCTTTCAAAAATGACTAAAATACAGGGGTCTTCATCGTAAGTGTGTCAGACTGTATAAAGTAAAACACTTTGTCTTATAGTCCGGTCAAATTAGACCAAACTAAATTCTCACCCAGCTGAAAATCGGTAAGATTGTTGAAAATATGATTAAAAATGAAACTCGAAAGTTCCCCATCTTTCCCCTGTATGGAAAAAATTGTATTCAAGGTCAAAGGTCAAAAAATGAGTTTTTCGCGATTTTCAGCAAAACGATAAGTTTATCATAAAAATACTTCAGACAAAATTTGTAGATCATAAAATTATCTACAAAAAATGTACTTTTTTTCTACGAGCCACCGTTTTTGAGATATAACGATTCAAAAAGTTGTAAAAGTTGTAATCGTCATAATATGCATGAGTACGCCATGTATATACATCTCTATAGTTGTAATATATGTTAAAATCTTTTTCTATTGGTCATTGTAACTTACACTT
The DNA here is from genome assembly GCF_000500325.1 of Leptinotarsa decemlineata. NCBI lineage: Eukaryota > Metazoa > Arthropoda > Insecta > Coleoptera > Chrysomelidae > Leptinotarsa > Leptinotarsa decemlineata. The sequence goes on along the minus strand of NW_019296299.1, from coordinate 9,584 downwards.
CTAATATAAACTATATGTAAGTTATAACTATATCAGGTAAAATGAAACCTAGTCCCTTAATTTATACGCCATTGTAACTTTGAGACAACATATGTCCCCTGTTCAATTGTATGCGTGGATAGGGTCTTATACCTGCTGATGCTGATGTATTGATAATTGAAACAGCAATTGAGCAATTCAATTTGACAAATATAACTATTGTTGTTGGTGAAGATCTAGACTTACTCGTATTACTCACTGCTCGAACACCAACTGAAGAAAATATTTTCTTCTTAAAACCAGGAAAAGCTCAACATCAATCGAAAATATATTCATCAAAAAGTTCATCAACTTTTGCAAAGTGTCAAAATCACGCAATAACTGGCTGTGATATGACATCTGAATTTTACAGGAGGGGTAAAATAACAGTTTTCAAAATGTTTAAATAACAAAATCTAGTTCAATGTGCTGAAGTTTTTAAAAATAGTAATTCAACTCGACAATTAATTATCACGAACGGCATTCGCTTTCTTCTTTGTATGTACGGATCTCCTAAAAAAATACCTGCTTAAATAAGTACAGATATGCATGTTTCATTAAAAATACCAAAAGTAAAAAACAAGTGAAATTACCTTGTCTTCCTCCAACCTCAGTTGCTGCTCATCAACATCTTTTTCGGGTATATTACCAAGTTCAAGTGAGGCTTGGTTATCAGCTAGACCCTACAGACTAGGGTTGGAAGTTGGTCAACAATTCATTAGAACCAGTCCAAACTTTACTTCCACCTGCGCCGGAAAAACTGCTGAACACAATTTTTTGCAACTGCATACAATTTTATGATCTATAATTATTGTCTGAAGTATTTTTATGATAAAACTTACCGTTTTGCTGAAAATCGCGAAAAACTCACTATTTTTACCTTTGATCTTGAATACAATTTTTTTCCATACAGGGGAAAGATGGGAAACTGTCAAATTTTATTTTTAATCATATCTTGAACAATCTTACTGATTTTCAGCTTGGTGGGAATTTAGGTAGCTTCGAATGTCTAAATTGACCGGACTATTAACTAATGTTTATTTTTAATCATATCTTAAACAATCTTACTGATTTTCAGCTTGGTGGGAATTTAGGTAGCTTCGAATGTCTAAATTGACCGGACTATTAACTAATGTTTTCTCAATAATAACAACACTACCGATTGCAGAGCATCGTAGATAAGATATTGAGATGAGTATCTTTCCTTTTTTATAGAAATGGCGGTTATTTTTAGAGATTTTCTGATTTTTGCACACCTCAGATTTTCAAGTTTATGATATGCAAACCTAGCGAATTGATGAAAACAATATTTTTCACGTAGCAGAACATTCTAATCATTTTCTGATATAGAATTCTTTTTTTAGGCGGTTCTTAATTTTTAATTTCTTCGACCAATATTTCTAATAACTTATTTCACTACATGAAAGTATATATTTGTCTTTGTATCGGTTGATGGTATAAAACAAATATATATGAGGGGCGGTGTTGGAGTAACGCGAACTCCCAATATTTTCTCTTTGGTATGCCATCTCCACGCTGGCATGGACCGGGTTCAGATGAACGGAGCGCGACGGCGACTTAACAGATGCCGCTGACCGCATTCCTATCTTTTTCATCTAATGTATGCACTCGGAAAGCAGACTTCGTACACTGTATGTACAATTAGAAGTGCTGTTCGAGCGTATAATGAAATCTTGAATCAATTTGTGGATATTCGTTGAGGAATGCGATGACCGTGTATTGATTTTTGTTTAACTTCAAGTGAATAACTAAAGGATATTGTTCTTCTAGTGGTCTGCTAGAGATGAATGTAATATTTTCTGTGAGCGAGAGAACACTCGAGTTTTTTAATGTTCTCAAGATTAAGAAAATCATTTTTGACAAGTTAAATACTATACTTGTTTAACAACTACCTCAGAATCATTCTTTATGAAGGTATTCAAGAATTTTATTTATTACTCCAATTTTGAAAGATGGTGAAATTGAACATTTGGGAACTAGGTACCAACAAATAATATTATTTACGAATAACAAAGATATTTATTTTCAGTGTCGTTGCTAGTGGCTAGCTTCTTCAGAGGTTTAACCATCATGGCTTGCTGTCCGATGACTACCTTTTAGGCTTCGTAAAGCGTATTTATGCCTTGTCAGGTAATCAGTTGTATTTGTACCTGAATTTGTACCTGTATTCGCACCTGCACTTGAACCTGGAACATTAACAATCTCGCTGCCTGTTGTCCTGTTCGTTATTCTCGAATTCCTTAAAATAGGGTTCCATATTTGATTGAGGTTCACCGCTTTTTCTTTTCTGTTAAAATTATCTGTGTGTTTGTGGATCTCTATTGTCTCCCGTACCAGTCAGCTATGGTATCCCTGGTTGGAGGCAATTAGTTCTGTGTTCTCAAACAAAATTCTGTGGTCTCCTTCACTCAGTGCGTGTTCTGCCACAGCTGACTTGTCTGTTTAGCCTAGTCTGCAATTCCTTTTATGCTCTTTCAGTCTTGTTCCCATGAATCGTTTGGTGGTTCCGATATATACCTTTCCACAAGTGCACAGAATGCGATAGACCCCTGCTGCTGATAATGGGTCTCTTTTGTCTTTAGCCGACCTGAGGCTTTGTTGTATCTTCCTCGTGGGTTTGAAGACTGTTTCGATGTCGTGTTTGCCCAATAGTTTTCCAATTCTATCCGTGACCCAGGGACAAACGGTAGATATGCGCGTGCAACCATCTGATCCTTTTTCGCTTTCTGAACCGTAGTGCTCTTCGATCTCATGGCTCTTCTGGTCTCGGAGGCACTGTATCCATTCGCTCTCAAGGTCACTTCCAGGTATTTCAGTTCAATCTCCAGATGTTCTGGTTCACATATTCTCCGAACCCGTTCCGTTAGAGTGGAGATAACTCCTCTCTTTTGGCTAGGATGGTGGTTCGATAGTGCGTGCAAGTATATATCTGTGTGTGTGGGTTTTCGATACACTTTGTGGGTTAGTCTGGTACCACATCGTTCTACAAGTACATCTAGGAAAGCTATCCGTTGGTCTTGCTCAATCTCCATGGTGAATTCTATGATCGGGTGTTGGGCGTTCAAGTGGTTTAGGAAACGGTTCAGGGTGTCTCTTCCATGTTTCCAGGTGACGAAGGTGTCATCCACGTAACGTAGCCATAAGGTCGGCTTCAATTCAAAAGTGTCTATCGCCTTCCCTTCAAACCGTTCCATGAAATAATTAGCTATCACTGGGCTAAGTGGACTCCCCATTGTGGAAAGATATATATCGGAACCACCAAACGATCCATGGGAACAAGGCTAAAAGAGCATAAAAGGAACTGCAGACTAGGCCAAACAGACAAGTCAGCTGTGGCAGAACACGCACTGAGTGAAGGAGACCACAGAATTCTGTTTGAGAAGACAGAACTAATTGCCCCCAACCAGGGATACCATAGCCGACTGGTACGGGAGGCAATAGAGATCCACAAACACACGGATGATTTCAACAGAAAAGAAGAAGTGGTGAACCTTAATCAAATATGGAACCCCATTTTAAGGAATTCGAGAATAACGAACAGGACAACAGGCAGCAAGATTGTTAATGTTCCAGGTTCAAGTGCAGGTACGAATGAATACAGGTACAAATTCAGGTACAAATACAGGTACAAATACAACTGATTACCTGACAAGGCATAATTACGCTTTACGAAGCCTAAAAGGTAGTCATCGGACAGCAAGCCATGATGGTTAAACCTCTGAAGAAGCTAGCCACTCGTGCCAGCGAAACGTCAGGAAGAAATTCCAAAAATACACGGCTTTCAAACTAAAAAAGCAACGACACTGAAAACTTCAGCCGTGAAAGTCTAAACCATTTTGTTGATATTTATTTTGTTTGAACTTAACAACAGATAAATAATAATTGCGCAACGAAACTTTCCCTAAGTTATCTCAATGGTGTGCGATTTTGTTCAATCATTTTCATAAAAGAGGACGTATGTTTCTCCACTCACAAGTGATTTTGGTGAAATTGGTGACACGTGTGAATCGTTGTATTTGTGCCACGCGCCAGTATACGGGTATCTGCAGTATGCTGTATAATGCCCTCTGTAAGTAGTCCCACTGTGATTAAAAAGAACATATAGATTATAACAAAAAGTAACCACATTTTCTGCTGCAAAATTGTTCATATCCAATCCTTCTAGAGGAAATTTGATGACATCATTCAATTTATCTCTAAACCTTTTCATTGGAGAGATTCTTTTTAAATGAAATACTAAAATATGGGAAAACTTGTGGATTGTTAGGGACTTTGCGCATTTTCTCCTTTCCTTGCATTTCGAACACGTTGGTTTTTCATTTCCATTCAAAGTTTCTTCTCTTGTAAAGGAATCCAAGCATAACCACAAACTCAATTGGTCGGTTCTTTGTGGTATGGCGAGAGATAAATCCCAGAAAGGATCAAAGGTTACTGATGACTGTCCACAGTGTGTGCATTTCATCGCGGATTTCAATTGACCAATGAAATTATCTACAATCTTAGAGTTATGCATACCCAAATATGTGAGCTATGACTCTGGTGCATTTTCGCTGTCGCTCAATTTTTCGACAATCTCGGTTAAGATTGGTTTCTCATTAATTATATTAACGTCTTCATGTAAACCTTCTAACAGATAACGAAGAAAATCCTGAGATGGAAATTACCCATGAATCGAGAAGCAAAATTTTAAATCTGAATTTTCAAGAGGGCTGTATTTACTATTCTCTCAAATGAATCTTCAGACCGCAACTCCTTGATGACTTAAAGCACCCTCAATACTAGAAATACTAGTATTGATATTTTCCATGAATTCATCCTTTTTCAAATATTCCAATAACAACCTCGTGTTTGATAAACATTAGATCACGCTGTTCATGAAACAGATGTTACCTATATTTTTCAACCCATTTAACCCAACGGTTTTGACTGTCAATAAAACAATTAATTTTTCATAGGAAACTGGTTGACTCTGGGCAATTATTAGGAATTATTGGTACTTCACAATCAAGTTCATTGTGAATTTCATACGTATATGATGATATACCTGTTTCGTATTTGTCAATGTAGTTCTGATTTTACGTAAGTTAGAAGCAGATATTGTTTTTTTGTGTAGAAATGTATTTGAAAGAAAATGAATCGAAAGCCGATTTGATTATTATTTTCCGTCAATGCTACTCAATTTGAAGCAATCTTTCAAATCATTTATAAATACTAGAAACATTAATGGACCCAGATGTGAACCTTGAGAGACTCTCGAGTTTACCACAAATGGAACAGATCACTAGCTGTGAAGGTAGGATGAAAGCCATCTAAGGAGATCTTCCTGTATACCGATTCCAGCAAGTTTTGGAATAAGAAGGTTATGGTCGACTTCATCAAATACCTTACTGAAGTCAGTATACAGTGAGTCCACCTGTGCTCGATTGTCTAATGCAGTTGAAATGACCAGACCAGACCAGAGGCACACTTTTTAACGAAGTATGTAGGGTAATCATCCATCCCAGCACCCTTATTCAGATCAAGTGACTTCATTTTCTCTAATATGATTTCTGGAGTGAACTATATTGAATTTAACAGATTATTATTGCTGAAGTGAAGAGGAACATGATATGTTTGCTGATAGGTCGCATATACTTTTACTGGCCTCCTAGTTCCCCGGACCTATCTCCTCTTAATTTCTTCGTCTGAAGAAAATTCAAATCCAAGATAGAGTGGATGTAAACATTGACATGCCCTACGCACGTGATATTGAAAATCCCAAGAATTGGCCAGGGTCGTATTCAGAACTTCTTCATTTATTTCTGTGAGTACTTTGTCTATCGTGGGTATTTCATTTGTGAAAAAGTACTCATGCACTTTCCTCCTGATTGCATGTTTATCAGCATCATCTATTGATTTTTTAATGGTTTGACGATTTTGATTTGTATTCGGTTTGTAAAATGTATGATTTTGTTTATAATCCCGTAAAACATTGTAAATCGAAGCGCAACACACTCCAATTTCATCGGAAACTTTCGATACGACTTCGTCGACAGTCGATGTCTCAATTTTTTCCATCTCTTTCTTGAACACATTTAAAATCACTTCTTTCATCTCAACACTCAAATGTCTTTTTTTGGATCGTTTCCTGGCTGGACTCAGAGGATATCTCACAGTGTCATCAGCAGTGTATGTACTGGACATCTTGGAAAACAATTTTAAACAATATACTATAACGCACGCCACACAAACACGCAAACGACTGATTACAACCCTGTGATGGTACCGAACTCGTACCAAGAAGGCGAATTCACCAATGAACGCTGCCCTTTCCATCTGACACTGGGCGATCACGTGAACATCACGCTTCGGTTTTGTTTTGTTTTACTCTATCTTGGATTTGGATAGACTTTAGAGCCACCTAATATCTGTTGTTTTCAAGATGAAACAGGAGTAACTGAACAACAGAAATAAATAGTAATCCAAGAATGCCGAGCTATTTCCAGCGAAACATTTGCCAATGTACGTCAAGAGTTTAAAAATAGACTGTTTTATTGCCTTGAAAAAAAAAATGGCAATCATTTTGAACATTTCTTAAATCAATAATAGAAAATAGAATTTCAATTTAAATTAATAATGTTTTATTAAATAAACCAAAAACTACTACATAGAAAGTAGCTTTGTAGAGTACCATTGAAGAGCATTTCTTCAGTGCGTTTAGATAAGGTATCACAAAATTGGAGGTATCTATTATTGAGTAAGCTTTTGTTTCCCCCTCCCTATAATGGAAGTCGTATTCAGCGAATTCTTATATTTAATTTGGTTGCTCAGATATAGATAGCCATTGTAAGTTTTTCAAATTGTCGCCCTCTATGGTGTTCAATAATGGATATTCGAAATAATCGTTTGAAACTACACATAACTGAATTTTAAAAATGATTCTTCGAAACATTCTGCCTATATTTTGTTCAGACCGGAAAAATTTGGATAGTTTCACCTCTTTTTAACTTTCTAAAGAAAAACCATTGGCAGATGACGAGAAAACGAAAATTGAATGTAATATTACTTTAAACGATACAAAAAAATGTGAAATGAAAATATACGTAGGTATTTTCGTTACAAACTAGTTCAAAATATCAGAGCAGGGAACTTACCGAAAAAAGTAGCGTTGCAATTTTGTCAAAGATATCCGTGCGGACGATTCAAAATGTTCCAAAAACGGAATGTTAAATTGACATCACAGTTATTTTTGTTCTCTCGAAGATATTAAAAACAGTTCTATCTTTTTTGCATGATCAAATTTTGTCATTTTTTTTTCAATTCCAAACGATATTGTAGTTTAATGAAAATAGTAGATAAAAGAACATTGAGACTAGTTTCCATAAATCGAAAGGGGGAGAACTTTCTATCAAAATGGTGAAGCTTCACCTATTTGACAGATCCTAGAGAATCTACTGAAGTGTAATGAGGGGCGAACTGAAAAGTTAGTCTCCGTATAGTTACTGCGTAATATAAACTACTGAAAGTTCAATTAGTAAGTATTCAAGAATTTTGTCTATGAATTAAATATCGAAAATATATCTGTCTCCGGTTGGTGCGTTTTCCAGAAGTGGATTTTTGGGTTTTGAGACCGGATGGGAATTACTTTCAGAAGCTTGAACTTTATAAAGGAAGTCAAGTATATAAGTTCATATTGACATATTGACTTTTTGAGTTGTAGGAACAATTCATTCGTTACTGATTTAGTGATTTATATGACGCAGCAACTTTTCGGTGTGAATTTTTCAGTTAGTCCTTCATAACACTACAGAAGGATCTCTATTGATTATGTTTTAGATAGTTGGAGAATAACTTCTTAAAAAGGCAGCAAGAAAGACTTTTCTTTAAAAATGTCTTTGAAAAAATTTACTTTTACTTCTACTTTTCGTTCCCTTTTTCCATGTTATTCAAAAGGATCGAATTCTCAGAAGGAAGTAACTGAATACATAAATAAAAAACATTCACAAATATGCGAAGATCATACACGCAACTTCTTCAAGATACAAATTTGAGGAGAAAAGCTCAACATATGAAAATTGTTCATAAAAATACTAAGAGGATTTTAACAATAAATTTTATTTAAAGTCCGTTTCGCTACACAGTAGCTTTATCAGTTGTACTGGTACATCAAAGTATTCTTCAATATCTACAAAGAAATGATCAATCCGAAACAATTACTTTCAAATANAAGGACCAAATTATTGACTCATACTCCGTCACTATTAACCTCAATTTTTCTGCCACACCCACACCATCAGTCCTATGTGATCCAAGACCTCCACTAATATCCTGCAAGGGTTGCTCTTCGCGGAGTTTCACTTCATGACTTTATCCTGTCCATCCACCTAGTCATCGAGCTGGCCATCGAGTCTCAATTTAAGTTCCGGTGACGCATTTGATTAGCTTGTATTTTAGTTCTTTGTTATTACGTTCCCACAATTTTGTTGACCACTTAAGAGTATTGATAGTCAGTACATTTTGTCCTCAATCCCGAATGATTTATTTTAATTGTTTTTCAAGAACGGACCCACTTTATGCATTCATTGGGATCAGTCAAGATAATGGTTTTCACTATTTGCACTTAAAATTTCAACATTCTTGTTGTTAAGCATCGTTATACAACAAATTATTTCGAAAAATTCACGACTCTGTTTTCAGATGCTTTTTGGAACTGTTTCTCTTCAAAAATTGGACGTTCTCTTGTAAAAAAACGGCTATTTCCAAATATATTTCAAAATATGGCGAAGGCGCAAGTTTGCAAATATATTGGTATATATTTTTCAGGTAGCAACTTTATGTAAACTAAGATTTTACCGTTTTGATTTCAAAAATATCATATCAAAAACCAGCATAACAGGTATGAAAGAAGTTTGGATTTCTTGAATGTTGAACAGAGTGTCAAGATGATCACATTCTATGTTACGAATGAAATTTTATGGTGCTTATTTGCAAACCAACATGAGAAAATTTGTTAACTTCTGGATAATTTGTTGTGTTGATTCTGAAAACAATAATAAACAAGTCGTGTTACCTACCAATTTGTCGTATTTCAATATTATATAAAAATAAATTTTACTGCCCAAAATTATAACAAATATTTTCAACTGTTTAAATATATCAAAGTTTCAATATCTATTCTAGTGTTATCACTTTGACAATAATATCAAATGTGATCAGGTTGGTAGTTCTGATAAATCACACAGTTTTCTTCCTGCTAATTTAACCTGTCTGCTTTTCAGTTATCGTTTCATATGAATAAACATGTATGTGGTGACTTAGTGAATGAAACCATCAAAGGAACAATACTGAAAGTTAAAAAATACAAAATGATGGTACTCACTTGGTGTTCGCCTCAGGAATGATATCGTCAACTACGACGTAGATCATAGCACCCGCAGCAAATGCAAGGGCGTAAGGGAGAGCAGGTTCAGCTAGGCCCACCGCAATAGCACCCAATACTCCAAATATCGGTTCTACCATTCCACTCAGCTGCCCGTACCTGCAACATAACCAAATCATATCAGAGG
>NW_019296298.1:0-12512 GCF_000500325.1 Leptinotarsa decemlineata | reverse complement strand
GACGGTTTATTTTGAAAGCAGGTAATATTTCGGATTACACAACTATGGTGTTAACTACGGTCAATTTTTTTGAAGAGTGAAATAATTTTCAAAGGTTTTGGTGCAAAGTTATTTCTATTTTTTGTCAACACCGAAAATTATAGAGCATTGTAACAAGAACCCAATATTCAGTAATATAAAATCACAAAACATCAAAATGAAAAAGTTATTTTGGAACAAACTCATTGATTTTCTGGAGATTATTTTGGAGAATTATTTTGGACAATCTTTAGACAATGACATCACTGGTTAGGGTTGTGCCATTGTCTAAATCCTTATACAGTTGTTGTGCTTGTGCCATTAGGTGCCTACTTTTTGGTGGATGTATTCCTTGCATCGAGAAATCTTACTTTCCTGTTCAGATTCTCTTCAAGAGATGGCGCAGAAATGTTCCTGTAGAAATGAGTATGAAATTTACTTTCACATCATGAAATATTCGAGTAAAAAAAAAACGTAGGTATTTCTTATGAAAAGGGATATAATAAGGATGTAAAATTGACCTATTTAGTATATTTGTTTTCTAGTGGATCCAATCTGTACCTACTTCAATATCTGTTATGTGATGGAATCGGCCGATATTTGATGAAAATCCATAACGTACCTATTCAAGAAACACTTTATGGTGAGATTTTCACTAAACAGTTTCACAAAAACACAACACGTGTTTTGCTATACAATAGCTTCTTCAGGCGTGTCTATACTAACTGTTAAACACGCTTGAAAAAGGTATTGTATAGCAAAATACGTATTGCGTTTTTGTAAAACTATTGAATCTCACAATGAACTTGTTCTTGAATATGCAATACCTGTTGTGTTATACAAAAGCGTAAATTAGAATAACTTATCTGTTGTCTGATTTTCGACCGGGATTCACGTAAGTATCTACCTACATAACCTTCACATAAGTAACCTTTTTTTTTATTATTCTCATTTACTTAACTTTGACGTAATCATTATTATGGAATAACAGAAGCGTTAAAAGTGGAAATACATAACAACTGTCATTCACAATAGCTAACAAAAATAAATTAATATAATAGCACACCTCAGAGGTAGGTACATTAAATGATTACGTAATGATTGTTGTGTATTAACCACAAGCAAATGAAAACTTTCAATGTATTAGATTTTAAAATTCAATAATGAATAAGTCAATGAATGACATCGATGACATGAATATATTTAAGTCATTCATAACATAATGTCGTAATTTCATGAATTGAGTGCCTTATCCTGTATTGTTATTCAATACTGCCACTGAGGATGACAGTGTTTTATATAAGTGAAATTTTTACCTCTTTCATATACTATATTGTGTAGCAATCCTGTGAATGATATCTGAGTCAATATCATAACGAATGTCTTGAATACAAAGTGAATAGGAATTTTGTATAATTCAATGTTCATATAAAATAAGTTGTTTCGAAAGTATTTTCCTTTCGTGCAATTCAATGTTTATATTGAAGTAGTTGTTTCTAGATTTTTCTTCCAGTTTGTGCCTGAAAGTTACTTATTTGCATAAACTACACATCTTTGTATACGGTTTATTTTGAAAGTAATTGCTTTCTTCCCTTTTTTGGCATATTTCCACATTTTTTGTATAAAGATGGAGAAGTAGAAAGCCAAAACTTTTCTATGGCAATGAATATAACCCTTTCAATTTAGTCAATTATTGTACTCAAAAGTATTTTTGAATTTGTTTGTACCTCCAAACAAATTCAAAAATAGTTTTCAGTACCAGTTACATCTCAATTTCTTTCGTTCATAATTCTAAGTATATGGTCAATAGGTTTATGCAAACATACTTCGTAGAATGCATACTGATGTGAAATAGCCCTAGAGAACTTTAGAATTTTGTTTGAAGATTCAAATAGGTATTTTGTAGGGTTACTAGAGAAACAACTAAACTATGAAGTAGGGTCAGGATTTTCCTTGCTTTCTTCAGTGGTTCAATATGAGTATTTCTAAAATGCTGGTGTATCTTATCCCGATTGATGATAGGAATATTCATTTTCTGACCATATAATGTTAGGGTGTTTTGGACTATTCATAGAATAACAATATCATTATCAAAATGAGGATCTTGTTATCGAGCAATAATCTACAATTAAACCAATACATTTTACATCTTTCACTGTAATATGGTTTATTCAAATAGTCTGAAAATTGAAGCTGATCATCAAAAACACACCCAGATTCTTTGAGAGGAAACATATTTCAGTTCACGATAATTAATGGAATAAAGAATAGGTATCACATTTTTTATGTTTCATGTAAAATCTCACTGAATATACACACTTTCACTATAAAACTATATTCAGTTATATGTGATTTTCGGTGCACCACAACGCTAAAGGATTCAAATAATGTATAGAATCATGTTGGAAACGGAGTCCAACAACAAATCACTTGTGATCCAACATAGGTAATGCTTTTTCGAACCGCTAAGCACTTTTGTCCTAGCACCAATGGTGCTAGGCCATTATGCTCTTATGGGATCAGTCTGAGTAAGAAAAAACGATGATATCTTCCATTACAATGATGTATCTACAGAAGACATAATTATTATATGACCTAATTGGCTTGAACAGTATACGATCGTTTGCGAACATAAAAAAATATGATTTTTGAAATATTTGACAATACCGTTAATGAAAATATCAAATAACTTTACTGCATACTGGTAACCTAGATGCCCACGAGACACTTGGATTATATGTCCGATGTTGCGCTTTGTTGTTGTTGGGTTTGGTCACCTAAAATACTTCTGAACCATTATTCTGTTACGTTTTCCTTGTGGGTTTAAAAATAACTGACTACACTGTACAATAATCAAACTCAACTTCATTCCACTTTAAATACAACAAACACTTCAACTAAAACTTCAACTATTATTCGATAGTCTATCGCCTTACTAGACGCGTGCCGCACTGTAACATCCACTTGACTATGTCCATATGCTCGTGGCTAGCGTTTATATATTGTAATCGAAGGCGGTAGAAAATCCGCCGGAATTCCATCGAAGTCAGTAGCATTATTCTCACTACATTTCGCCCTATTCCCGCTTCTTGTTCGATTGACCAATAGGAACAATAGAAATAATCAACATTGCCAAATTGTAAAATTTACGAAGCCTATAATTATCAATTCAATTATGGAAGTGTGTATGAACCCGTTAACGTTTCAATACATGAAAAATTTTCTACATGGAATAAAATGTACACGAAAAATCATGTTTGGAAATAAGTTCTATATCTAAAATCAGTACGCAAAGTCGGAAGATCACAAAATATTTTATCCTTTGGGAACATAAACTCATTATATGGAATAACTCATCTATAAACCAATGGGCTTTCTATTTTCTTGTGCCTTTTCGCACAATTAAAATCAGCACAAGAATGCAATATATTAATATTCGAATATATCTCTAAAACACTTTTAAAACAAACACAAACTAAACTCGATGAAAAAACGAATTGTTCCTACGCAAGCTGTCAGCTAAGAAAAAGTTGAAACTCAATGTTGCAAAAACAAACAGAATGAATCAGATATGACTTACATTTTTAATGCCCAATAAACCAATAAATTCAGATATGGGTACTCTATTTTCCTGAGAAAATGAACAATAATTAAAATTTCCTGTATTTATTCATTCATTTTTGTTAGGAATGAAACCATATACATGAGTTTACAATTGCTAATTTTTTACAGATGAATGATCAAGATCGTACTTCAATTCACGAGGCAATGGAACAGCAATCTATCTCTATTTCCAAAGCCGGTATTGTGACCAGTTTACAAGCTCGATGCTCAGTAATTGCAGCATCTAACCCTATCGGTGGTCGATATGACGCTAGTATGACCTTTGCAGAAAATGTTGCTTTGTCAGATCCAATATTATCACGTTTTGATATATTGTGTGTTGTGAGAGATGAATATGATCCAGTTCAAGATCAACACTTAGCTAGGTGAGGAAGATAATAATTTTTTTTATAACTTGCTTCTTTTAAATTTTGTCATTTTATATTGCCAGTAGCGTGCCAATCAATCTAACAATGGTTGGTGAATGCTTCAAGTGTAGTGCTGATTGTGTATTGCAGGACAGTAGAACTAAGACCTTTGGTTATCCCTGTGATCAGTATAAAAGCTGTGCTGGATTATCAACTACAGAAGTTAGAGCAAATTTCAATGGTAAATTCATTACTTTAAAGTAGACAATACTAAAAATGGTAGGGATACTGGTATCCCATGAATGCATAGAAGAGAACATATGGAATCTAGAAGTCTGGTGCAAATAGAAATAGAAAAGTTACATATGGAGGTTCTAGATAGAGCAAACTGAACAAAACTTCATATTGTATTTTGATATCTAGGAATGCCAGTTCCAAGATCACTTACAAAGAATCTCATTTGACAAACAACAATACCAAAAGGTCTTAGATATATTGGAGGTACAGGTTGGTGAATTTGAAGCCATTCGTCTCGACCGCCCCAGTAATGATGGTACCAAATAGGTGCCAATATGTTGAAGTGAACAACATAAAGTCAGACTTCAAAGAAAGGAAGCATGGCTTTCCACAGGGCTCCATTTTAGGTCCACTATTGTTCTTGATCTATATCCATGATCTATGCATTTTCATAAAACCAGCAAGATGTTCCTTGTTTGTAGATGATACGACTTCATGTTCTAGCAAAGACTTAACTAGCTTACAACTAATGATGCAAGATAGAGAAACATTACCATATAATTGGTTTGCTGCTAATAAGCTGACTCTGAATGAAAATAAAACTCAAAATATAATTGTATCTTCCAATCCAAAGATTCATCCAACTAAAAGTATACATTTTTTAGGATTTGTTATTGATAATAGATTGAGCTGGTCTGATTATATCAAAGCTGTGACTAGCAAATTTCTACTGTTTTGTTTGTGGTCAGCTTCATGATGCTCAAAAGAGCCTATTATGGATTATTTCACTCGGTTATGTCATATGGTATTGGTGTTTTTAGGTGCCAGAAAAAGGCCACAAGAATAATAGCCAAAGCAAGTTACAAAAAGCACTGTCATCCTTTTTTTATTCAATTTGGCATTATGCCACTTCCAACATTATATATCTATAGAGTTTATTGAACCTGCCCTGACATAAATTCACAATTAGGAAGAAACATTCACTAAAGTTACATTTGTATAATCACTTTCACTCGTCTCTGAAGTCACTAGGCTTTGCAAAATGTAAATCTACTATTGAAAAGTTTTTTCTCCAATACTGTTTTTATGACATTGAGGAATATATTGACGTGACAGGGTATTTAACTTGTGAAAGATCTCATTAAATCCTTAGTTTCTTAATTTTATAATTACACTTTTAATTGACCTCTAATCTTTACTTTAATTTTTTTTCAGTAGATGATTTTATCTTTGTAACTCCGAACAAGGATTTATGTATTTGTGACTTGCCATAAATATATTATAGTATGTGGAATAGACAAAGTGCTCAACTCTAATCTCCTCTAAGGCTCGCCTTTTAAAAATAATCCTATCAGATAACAGGCTCGTTTTAACTTGTCTGAAATATAAAAAGAAATTATGGAATCAATCATCTCCAATGATTTTAGATCTGACCCCCACCCAGCGAAAATATGTTTCATGGAAAATTGACATTTAAGACTCCGAAACCCTGAAATGATATTTCAATAAAATGAAAATTGATCAAATATTGGAAATTGAACAATTAAAAATGAAATAACAACCAAAGATTTCAAGCCAAGTTACTTCACGACGATTCTATTATTAGGACCCGCAATCGTCTTCCTTACACACAAGCGACCTTCCAAGGTCCATGTGAGGGTATCTCTATTCGCCGAAAATACGGTTCTCCTCGCCTCTTTCATGGATCGTGATCTCGGGAACGTCCATATGCAACGTGCATTGGACGACCTCGAGTGCTGGTACCTCAAATGCAAGATCCGAGTGAAACCGAACAAGACTCAGGCTATAACCATGGGAAGAACGATATCTTCTCCGGCCCTGAAAGTGAGAGTCTGTGTAAGGGAGATCAAGTGGCAAACGCTGGTTAAGTACCTCGGTCTTTGAGGTTAGAAAGTAAATGGTGATTTGAAGTTTGATTACTTACTTTTATCAGCTTTATTCAACACATTTTCCATAGGATTTCTTTGACTTACAATATAACAAATCTTTCATAAAAGATTTGCCCTTTAGTTGTATTCCGTGTCGTGTAGCCAAGAAAATAGAAATACTTCAACCGAATAAATCCGGCACCGAAACGTCGAATACCAAATGAATAGTCGGCGTATCACTAATAAAAATCATGAAATATATGTTTTCAATGCTATAATAATATTCTTCGAAACATTTGCTGATATGTTCTGTGGAAAATTATTTACTACAGTTTCTTGTTTTCAGATTTGTGGTTGATTCCCACATCCGTCACCATCCTTCTAAAAAAAACTCAGATAAAATTGAAGAACCTGAAAATGAATTACAAATACCACAGGAAATGTTGAAAAAATATTTAGTTTATGCAAGAGAAAACATTCATCCGAAATTGCAGAACATGGATCAGGATAAAGTTGCTAATATCTACAGTCAACTGAGGCAGGAATCTTTGGTAATAATTCTTCAATTGATTTGTTTATTTTTGCATGCTTTTAGTGATATATTTCCAAGCATTACAAAATTCTAATTATTGTAATGTCTACTATGTACATTTAGGTGTGTGAACTAATGTTTATTTGTAGGCTACTGGTAGTCTTCCTATAACAGTACGTCACATTGAAAGTATGATAAGAATGAGTGAAGCACATGCCAAAATGCACCTCAGAGAATATGTCCAAGAAGATGATGTAAATATGGCTGTCAGAATGGTGTTGGAAAGTTTTGTAGAAACTCAGAAGTACAGCGTTATGAAGTCTATGAGACAGGTAGCCTTTTACAAAATACAGTTTTTGATCAATAAAAATAACGCTTATAATTTTCTTTGAAGGTATTCCGAAGGTACCTTCTTTTCAAAAAAGATCACAGTGAACTGCTTTTCTACATTTTGAGACAATTGGTTCAAGATCAACTGACATTCCAAAGGAGTGTGACAGAAATGGAAACACTGACTATTGAGATAGATGAAAATGATCTCATCGACAAGGTAAAGTATCCATTGTTCTGCTCTTTAAAATGTTCATTGTGAGATTACTCGTTGAGTATCAGAATTGACTTAGATTTTAGTGAATCTGAATTTTCTCTAGTAAGAAACGTGAGATGAATAATCATTGTGTAAGGATAATGCAAATTAAAAAAAAAACTATTTAATCTATTTGAATACTCACTAATTTATAAATTTTTGATATTTTTTTGAAAATGACAAAAAATGTAAAAATACAGGGGAAAAGCTAACTAAATGACGAGGAGAAAACCTACAATCAATGATCAAATCAGTAAATGTATATACGTATGTAGTTTTCTAAATATCCTGATTTCCATTACAATACTCAAAATAAACACACTCTTGCTATTTAATGCACAATGATTTCTTCATTCATGTATTTTTTTTTAATTCTAGGCCAGACAAATAGACATTCATGATTTGAAACCATTTTATCACAGCAGGATATTCGAAAGTAACAACTTTGTGTATGATGCCAAAAAAAAAGTTATTCTTCATATTGTACCTGTAACCATCACAACAGAGGACTAACATCATCAACCCAACCATTTTATATCTATATTTTTATACCTTTTTTTATTTATTTTTTTAAGATCAATAAACGTTATTTTAACATTCTGTTTATTAAATTTATATTATATAAGGTAGCAAATATTTTTGGAAAATACTGTCAGAGAGAAGCTAGACTCTCCTAACCTCGTTGATCTGTGCACAAAATCACCCGTCACAATTCCTAATTCTATGTTCTTTGCTCCTGTGACGTCAAATCTATTGTGTTAGGCTTGAGAAAGAAATTTTCCACTGGCATAGATGAGATACCAGCAATTCTACAGAAAGAGTCCATTGAAAATATCTCAAGTACATTAGTCATTATTATAAATCACTCTTGTCATTAGTGGAGTGTTCCCAAATAAATTGAGAATATTAAAAGCAGTTCCGGTTTTCAAGACTGGGGATATCCAGTGCTTGGAAAACTACAGAATGATATGTCTGCTGAGCTGTTTTTTCAAAAGTATGGAAATGGCAGTCTATAATCAAATAACATCATACCTAACTAAACATAATTTATTAACCTCACGAGAGTTTGGATTTCGACCTGGCTATTCTGTCGAAACGGCCTTAGCAGATCTTGTACAATATATACATGATAGCATCAACGAAAATAAGCGTGTGATTTGACTATTCTTTGATCTGTCTCGTGCATTTGACACCTTAGGTATCTAAAAATAAAACTGGAAGCTCTAGGCATCCGAGGTCCAATTCAGAAATGGATCAAAAAATGTCTGGTAGATCTATTCAGGTGCAGGTTGAGAAGCAGTTCTCCGAAAATTTTGATATAAAGATTGGCACACCCCAAGGTGGGGTTCTTGGACAACTGCTTTATTATATTCGTTTTTCATGTAATACTTGTTTAAATTTTCACCATACGTACAATTATTGATATGTGTAGGGGGGCGTGGGGGGGTCTCCAAATAACCAGAGGGGGCGTGGTACAAAAAAGTTTGGGAACCCCTGCTGTAAAGCAACCATAAGAGATTAAATAAATATCTATCTATCAATAAAATGTCTAGGACTGGAAAAAATTAAAAAAGCTGAAACTGTTATGGTTCTTCCATGACTTGATATATATTTCTAACTAGCGAGCCGCCCCGGCTCCGCACGGGTGCAATGCTGCTACTTAATATACATATAAACACGTACGATCGTTGCTAATCATGAAGTGCTATAGGGAGAAGTGTGGTCTTCGAAGCGCGCGGGTGGCTCTCCGACCGGTACCGCCGCAACCGCTATATCCCTGCAATTTAAATGTGTAATATCTTCGAAAATATTCATTTAAATTACATGTCGTAAAGGTCCATATTATTGGATAAGGATTAATGCTGTATTGCTTGAAATCGCTTTGTAAAAACGTAAAGGATAAAATAATGGTTATTGTGGGTTATCCCTAAGAGATAGACATATACCATGGCGGCCTTTTTTGTAGACCTTTTTAAGGTGTACAATAGGTACTGTAGTACATTAATTTGATCTATCTTGTAGCGATTTTGTTTTATTCTATGTAATGGTTAATTCAGTAGTTGTTTCTTATATAAGAGGCAATTCAGTTGTAATTGTTGAAATTGAAGTTCAATAAGAATATACAAAAATTGGGGATAAAGATGGAGAAGTGAAAGCCAAACTTCCAAAACTTTTTTCCCAAAAAGTAATCTCCTAAAAATATAACCCTTTCAATCAATTGTATAGTGAATCACATGTCGCAAAATTTGTAAACCTTCCATAGTGAAAATCACAGTTATAGTTGCTTCTAGACCAATACAAATCCAAAGATTCACTATGAGGTTCATACTTTACATTCTCAAAAATTAAATGATATTTTTGGAGATCACATGATTGGACTATTTTTCTAATCAGAAAAGTCAAATGAAGATTCTTAGAATGCTGTCAACGCTGCGCTAATCGAAATTATGGAAAATGACAAACGCTACAATGAAGAAAATCCGATATTTTACCATAAAGGCTTTTCTGGTAGATACATTGAGAGGAGGATTGCTATCGAAAGGCCTGTGAAATAACCCGATTTATCTCTCGTTGATTTTTTTACAGCTGAAATAAAAAATTCACTAATTAATACCTACCAACAAATAACACTAGATATTATTTTCAATGTCTGGGAACATTTTCAACAGTTGTTCTATTGTAATACCAGTAGAATAGCCTGAACAACTAATTGAAATTAGAATAACAGTATCAATATTTTCACCTTACATTTGCGAATTAACAGCAAAATCAATAAGTGCATTTTTGTGGCCCGGTGGTTTCTATCACAATAATCATGTCTCCTACTTTCCTTTTTCTAAACCATTTTGTTTTGAGTATTAGAGTTGGTAAAAAGTTTTCAAAATAAACCTGTGAGATATTGAGATGCTCACCACCTTGATTAACTATGAATCTACAGCTACAACAGCCACATACCACACAAGGCGGTCAAATGAACTGAGTCTACCAATTCCAAAAACATGTTTGGTTCAAAACTCGTTGATATATAATGGAATTAGGATATACAATAAACTTCTCAATGAAATCAAAGAGACTCCTTTCATCATATCTAGAAAGAAATGTACAAAATTATTAAGTGATAAAGCCTATTATGACCTACAAGAATGTTTTGACGATGCCCTGTAATTTAAAATGTGATGAAACTGCGATTGTACTGTGTGTGAAACATATATTTTTATTTGTTGTCTTAGTTCTTGTCATGTAACCTCTGCATATGTATGTATATATAGTCAATATTTTATTTTAATCGTTTATATTTTATACACTTATACTTCACATCTTATACTTCATGTTTATATTAATATTTATTTATGACATTGTATTTGTAACATGAATTTTATTCTTAAACAATAAACATATTATCAATCAATCAATATCTCACACACACTTTGTTTTATTCAAATTTGAATATAGAAAGCATTTAATGAAAGACCCTGTACATAGTCCATTATAGTTTAATGTACCAAAACTAAGAATTTTTCAAAATAAAAGTTATTGTAATTTCTATGCGTGTTTTGCTTTACTCAGAATAGATGCTTTCAATTGTGGTAAAAGGTTTTTGATTGAATGATTCCTCCTACATTTTTAGAAGTGACTTCGAATCTTTATTAAAATGATTTTGATTAAAAGTATAATTACGTAAATATCTTTCTTGATCCAATATTCACTATTAATATTTTTTATTTACAGATTAATATGGAGAAAACATTGTATCGTAATTATCAAAAAATTACATTACAAGAATCACCTGGACGTATACCTGCGGGCAGGGTACCCCGATCTAAGGATTGTATCCTTCTGGCTGACTTATGCGACCGTTGCAAACCAGGAGATGAGGTTGATATCACTGGAATATATACAAATACATTTGATGGAGCTCTTAATACTGATTATGGTTTTCCAGTATTTTCAACAGTCATTTTTGCCAATCACTTGATAGTGAAAGATTGCAAGCAAATTGTACAATCAATCACAGACGATGATATAAACTCCATCATTAAAATGAGTAAGGATCATAGAATTGCAGAGAGAATTATAACATCAATAGCCCCATCTATTTATGGGCATGATTACATAAAGAGAGCATTGGCTTTATCCTTATTTGGTGGTGNAAAAGATTAGTCATGATATGACAAATGAAATAATTTCGGGTTAAAGTAATATTCAGGTAGATTGATTTTCATTTGATGTATAGTTCTTATATTTATTACATTTCAAAATATTCTTCATAGAATTGCATATACACTGCTAAATGATTATAATCATCTGGAAAAAACAGTCTCATGGAGTTTACTTCCAAAGATGTTCTTTCCAAATGAAATATTTTTTGAAAATATAGTTAGAGGGGAATTGAGGAAAACTTGAAGCGATAGGCAGGTGTAGTTTGACATGTTCTACTGCGATTCCACTTTCGGAGGAATCAATCTCATTCTACTTGTGAGAATATCCGCAGAAGATAGACAAGTCCTCAAATATCCTTTGATGTTACTATCAAGGTTGCTTTTTTGGATAGAATCTAGCAACATAGGAGTATGCTTGGGGCAGAGCCCGAACATTATTCCGAAAATGGTATAATTTGAGATTCACAAAGTTTCATACAGGCTTTAAGAAAATTGCCAGGTATAATACATTCTTGAGTAGAAGACAAAAGTATTTAGAAACCAAATTCTCCATATCACAATAATTGGCGATTTCAAAGATTTTCACTTTCTATACAGTGTGTGTTACATTGACCTTCCATTAGAAGTTGGAGATGAGGGAGTTCAAGAAGACAGTGTAGGCTGAGAGTGTTCCACTTATATTTTGCCTTGCTGGATGTATGTCATATTCTTCTAGACATAATTTGGGTTGTACATAAATTGTTTGCCTCTCGTGATCCAGTGCCAGACATTCACATAAAATATGACGAGCTGTATCTGTCTCATTGTTGCCATTACCTGCAATTGAAGTCTCCATTGTACCCTTATTTTGTTTGAGTGCCCTCTGTCCATCGAGTAGCGCTGTAATTGTTCTGAGTGCGATCCCTCCATTGTGAAGTAATTCTTCACTTCTCTTCTGAGACAGTTTCCTTATAGGGGTTTCCCTGTGTGTGTTCCCAGTACTTTTAGTTTCTTATAGACTCCTTCCCAATCTAGTTCTATACCAAACACCTCTGAACCACTGCAGCTATATATAAAACGAGATAATCCTGTATCAGATCACAAGAATTATTATATGAGAAGTTACAGTTAGGAAATAGT
>NW_019296295.1:0-10584 GCF_000500325.1 Leptinotarsa decemlineata | reverse complement strand
GGAAATGGAGGTAGTTGTCTCAATACATTTTTCAGTTATTTCTGAGAATTCATCTATGTATTTTTTTGTAGCTGTTTCAATATCCCTATCTGAGTATACTATTTGCCAAGATTCTTTCTATAGTTCATAGAGCATCTTCTTCTCGTTCAAATAATATTTGTGCTGAACTGTTCTGTTTTCATTTTCGGGTCGCGATGGGAAAATGATCAGAGATACATGTATGTATGATGATTGGATGGATTTCTTCATGGTGTAGTTTTGTTTTCGAAAATAAATGGTCGATGCATGTCTTAGAATCATTTTGCATTCTGGTGTACTAGTTTATTGCTGGCACTCATGATGTTTAGATACTCCGTAGCGTAGTATGTTTCGTCCAAAATATAATAATGATATCGTCTAGAATTACTTCGAAATCTTTTTGTTGGTGGTTTCTATGGTAGAGGAAGAAGGTTAATGAATCATTGAACTCAATTGGGCAAGTTGATGGTGATCTATAAATTGTGATGATTTCGAACTTCTTTCCATCAATTTTCGTTTTCATGATAATTGTTTCCAACGTTCCCATCTGTTTCATTTCTGATGTGAATACGAGGGAATCTTTTATGTAGACCAAACAACCATAATTTTGGTTTAGATTTCCGTTGTTATATACTAATTCATATGCAGATAGGTTCAATTGAAATAAACTTTCAATTTTTTAGGTTTCGGGTAAAGCTATTATATCAAAATCATTTGTGAAATTTTTTAGAGGAATTCTGAGCTCATCAAAATTCTTAGCCACACTGCGTATATTCGTATGGAATAGTTTGAAATCTTTGTTTGCATTCCTGTAACTATTTTCAACTAGAAAGGAATTGCTATCTTTGTAGCTTTCGTATATATCGTTATCCAGCTTGTTAATAGTAAATTCATTGATCTAGTGATTCATCTCAAAGGATTACTGAAATTATTCAAAGTGTTATTTTCAAGTATGTTTCTATCTAAATTAGAATTAGGTATATATTTGTGAGTAAAGCGAATACATACTGCTGTCGTGTAATAACACGGCTGTTGTAACTTGAGGCGGAAGCTGTCCTTTTTCTTGATATGTTAATTTTTTTCTTTTTATCATTCACTTTTTTTCCTTCTGTTTTATATCCTATTACACAACTCTCGATTTTCCTTTCTTCCTTTTGATGTTCCTTTATTGCATATCCTTTGGCTTCTAACTGTTTTTCTACTATTTTTTCTTGTTTTTTCCCATTTTGGTTTCTGTGATTTCTTTGGTGTCTGTATTGCTTACGTTTTTTTTGTCTATCTTCCCTATCTGATGGTGATTTTCATTGTTCACTTGTGGTGTCTTTAACGAAAATAAGTGAAGACTGCCTTCGAAAAAGGTTTGGCTTCTTGACGTAGATAGCTCACTTGCTGCTTTATTTTTTCGAGGAGGGGAGTTCGTTAAGGTTTCATCTTCTTGCTCTGAGTTCATCAATTGTTCCACCGAGTAAACTTCGTTATCCATTACTAGAGTTTGACCTCTTATTTTGGCTAAATACCCCTTTGTTCTGGCAAAATTCAGGTGTTTCCTCAGGGTTTTGTTACCTTACCTATCTTCGTAAAATAGATCTTGTACAATATGTATATTCGTTCCCTTCAATTTGTAGCAGTTTTCGAGCACAAGGAATTTTTTTAGATACGAAACGATTTCAATTTTTATTGCACTTGTGTTTCCTGGTTTCAACAAGCACAGATTATTAATTTCATTTATCGTTATTTCAACATCAAGTAGTTCTTTGATTTTTCCCAAGCCTGCTATAGTTACATCATTTCCGTCCAACGGATTATTTATTATTTCCGTTAAATTGATTATTGAACGGGTAATCCGAAGTGTCGAAGAATTTGTGACAATCTTGACGTATGATTTCATAAGGATTCTGATTGCATATTCCATAATAAATCAGGCTATCTGTATCGGTGTAGAGAATCACACAATTATTTCCGAATCGATGGCTCATATAGCCATAATGAAAATCATACATGGTAGTCTTTGCCAAGTATAAGATAGCTTGTTTTACTTGTATCGGTTTATTTAGATGAACTTGCAGTTTCCTCAGTTCGACTGCCACCAAATTCTCGTTGAAAATCATACAATTTTTGAACTCTGGCTTAGAAATATAGGCCTCGGTTCCGTAGCGACCAGCCCATTTGGTGAGGAGTTTAATGTTGACTATTTTTCTAATGTGTTTCATCGTTTTTCCGAATACTGCATTATTCATTAGCTTGAAGAGGTTTTCTCAAACTCATTCGTAGCCCTTTTCCGACACTCTGTATTCAAATCAATATAATACTCCAACCATGGTGATTGATTAAATTGAAGTAGTCGATGAATTTTCGTGATAACAGGACCATCAGCAATGGCTTCTTTGAGGACGCGATAATGAATCACATATTTTACTTTGTGATGCAAGGTAGCCATCAATTTGGTGAGCTCTTTTATCGATTTAGGAGGTTTATTCATTCCTGGATTTATATGTTCAGAGCAGTATGGTAAGTCTTTGTATGATTCATGTAGATGTTTAGGATATTCCAGATCAACTTCAAGCATATATCCCAGGTCGCTCTCATCGAGTATTGATGAGACATCAATATTGGTATCGCACCTCTTAAACCCATCATACGGCATATACTGAGACATCGCCCACCCATACTGGTTGTTTACGTCGAAATGAATGAGGTATATGTCAGGATTTGCAGGGTCATAATTGTTCAAATATTCATTGTGCGCATGAGCTCTTCGAACAAACTTGGCTGAGTCCACCTCGAATTCCTAGTTCAACATATAAAAACATGTCAGGATTTGTGAGTAGTTCCAATTGTACTTTGGTATATTTGAGCATCGCACCCCACGTAAGACCTGGTAGCGTATAGTAGTGGGCAGGGTCCAGATTATGAGACCTGAGGCAGCTAGCACGAAACTGTTCGAATACGTCAACGAGAAGGAGAATATCTGTTTTCATATATGAATCCACATATTGTCCCAAAGTCTGACAACTGAAACTCTTCCACACATCCTGGGCTCGTTGATACAGTCTGGAGACCCAGGACTTATCTTCTAATCTGCTGATTTGTTGTGGAAGTCATCAATAGGGGGCAAGCAAGCTTCATCAAATATGTCGAAAGAATCAATATGATCATAAGGCTTGACCCCCTTTTTAATAAGTAGGTAATTCAACCAAGTCTACAGATAACTCAGAGAACTGATCCTTTACAGTAGAAAACTCTGTCAAGAATGATGCTAATATATCCAGAGATGAATTCATGAAGCGGAATGAATCGAAAGTGCACTGAAATCTAATCCACATGTTTCGTGAAGGAGATGTACCTTTCTTTAGGGATGGGGAGCGGGTCAATCGCACCCTTTGTTCTAGATGCAATATCTGTGATGATAAAATGTGCATCAAAGCCACTCAAATTGTGGAAGACTACGGAAAATATATGGCTATCTTTCTAGTTTATATTACACCCTTCGTGCGCGGGGCCACGATAGTTATCACATGGTATGAGATGGTTATGGTAGCGTATTTTCTTGTCTCCGGGAGTGAAGGGTTTTTTGCAGATGTGGCAGCGTGTAGCTCTTCCAAACTCAACCAAATGATATTTCCATCAATGTTTACATCCTTAAAAAAATGTAAGACGTGCATCACTTTACCAACATATCTCACTAAGGAATAAAAAGATAGACATGTCAACTTACTGCTGATTCGAAACAATTATGATGAATGTGTAACTCCAGTCTGCTATCACTACGTATGGATGAAGAACTTATCAAGGCTCTTATCGAAGCAGTTGAGTAAAGAATAAAGTCAAAAGTACTTATGTGATCGTTGCCTACAGTACTTTCGATCCCAAGAAAAACTACACAATCACACTGAGTATTGCCAGAGAATCAATGAAATAGCCATCAATATGCCTGAGGAGAATAAATACATTATTGAGTTCAGAAAACATAAAAATAAAGAAAATGCTCCTTTTATCGTATGCCCCGACTTGGAATCCGTTTTGAAGACTACAGATGATCCTAAAAAACCTCAACATCATATTCCGACAGCTATGGGTTGGTACTTGAAGTGCTCCTACAATGACACTCTGTCCTTTTATAGGGTATATCGTGTAAAGGATTATATAAAATGGTTCGCTGATGAGATGCGTCGACTAGCTGAAGATATTACTACAGTATTTTGGTGTCCATACGACATCGATATGACTGTAAAGCAAGAAGTTGACTTTGGAAGAGCTACACACTACCATATCTGCGAAAAGCCCTTCACTCCCGAAGGCAAAAAATTACGCGACCATAATCATGTAATAGTATGTGATAACTATCGTGGCCCCGCGCACGAAGGGTGTAATATAAACTACAAAGATAGCCATATAGTTCCCGTAGTATTCCACAATTTGAGTAGCTTTGATGCACATTTTATCATCACAAATATGGCATCTAGAACGAAGGCTGCGATTGATCTGCTCATCACTAAAGAAAAATACATCTTCTTCACGAAACATGTGGATTAGATTTCAGTGCAGTTTCGAGTCATCGATTCATTCCGCTCTATGAATTCATCTCTGGATATATCAGCATCATTCTTGTCAGAGTTTCCTAATGTAAAGATTCAGTTCTCTGAGTTACCTGTAGACTTGGTTGAATTACCTACTAAAAAGGGGGTCATGCCTTATGATCATATTGATTCCTTCGATAAATTTGATGAAGCTTGCTTGCCCCCTATTGATGCCTTTTACAACAAATCAACGAATTAAAAGATAAGCCCTGCCCCCGGAAGACGTATCAACGAGCCCAGGATGTGTGGGAGAGTTTCAATTGTCAGACTTTGGGGCAATATGTGGATTTATATATGAAAACAGATATTCTTCTTCTCGCTGACGTATTCGAACAATTCCATGCTAGCTGCCTCAGGACTCATAATTTGGACCCTTCCCACTACTATACGCTACCAGGCCTTACGTGGGGTGCGATGCTCAAATATACCAAAGTTGAATTGGAACTACTCACAAATCCTCCACATGTTTTTATATGTTGAACTAGGAATTCGAGGTGGACTAAGCCAAGTTTGTTCGAAGAGAAGAGCTCATGCGAACAAAAAAATATTTGAACAATTATGACCCTTCAAATCCTGCCACATACCTCATGTTTTTCGACGTAAACAACCAGTATGGGTGGGCGATGTCTCAGTGACTGCCGTATGATGTGTTTAAGAGGTGCGATACCAATATTGTCGTCGCATGAATACCCGATGAGAGCAACCTGGGATATATGCTTGAAGTTGATATGGAATATCCTTAACATCTACATGATTCACACAAAGACGTACCATACTGCCCTGAACATATAAATCCAGAAACGAATAAACCTCCTAAATCGATAAAAGAGCTCACCAAATTGATGGCTACCTTCCATCACAAAGTAAAATATGTGCGTCATTATCACGCCCTCAAACAAGCCCTTGCTAATGTTCCTGTTATCACGAAAATTTATCGAGTACTTCAATTCAATCAATTACCATGGTTGAAGTCCTATATTGATTTGAATACAGAGTTGCGGAAAAGTTCAAAAATGGTATAACCTTCAACGAGAATTTGGTGGCAGTCGAACTGAGGAAACTGCAAGTTTATCTAAATGAACCGATACAAGTAAGACAAGCTATCTTAGGCTTGGCAAATACTAGCATATATAATTATCATTATGGTTATATGCGCCATCGATTCGGAGTATCATCAGTAAATTTGAAGAATATATATTTAAAAAACTTCAACAGCACCAAAATGTGATACTTGTAGAATGTAATGGTGAATATATTAATGGAATGACTAGATATCAATAAATATTCTGTAGTATAGTTTTTTAATTTATGAATTCCTTCTCACGTTATGAACTTCCAAAACCATCCCACTTTCCGGTTCAACTAACCCCCCACTCATAATTAACATGATGCTAATCACAATCTACGAGCAATTTCTATCTACTTGAAAGGTAAAATATTGCTCCTTCACGTGGTGGCGCTGTTACGAATCATTATGATCCAACCAAAGTAGACTGATTTCTTATTTTCACCAATATCCTAAGTGAAGAATCTGTTCTCGACAGAAAATTTTTTTGATTATGTAAATTTCAAATGTTCGACTGAATATAAATTTCCAATATTTGCGGACGGTTATTTCTTCAAGCTGACACGTAATGAAATGAAGATGCGATCATTTCTACACAATTTTTCATGACAAGTCACATTGCAAATCACATGGTTATTTGAAGAAAATGGGGCTTGAAAAATGCGAGTTTTTCGCTCGCTGCGGGTAAAGTGACCAAAATCCTCTATATTTTTATTGATGGTTTCATCTCTTGTTTATAAAACATCTGTACCAGATATGAATGATTTTAGGAATCATATAAATGAAATTATAATGTCAAGATCACTTCTGGTTCGATTATGATTCAAACTGCTGCTATTGAATTTGACTTATAGTTGTTCATAACCTAATAACATTGAATTTCAAGTTTTTTCAATGCTTTTTCTTTGTATTTGCAATTCTTCCTTCGAATTACGTTGTCACTGACCCTGGATTCTGCTAAAATTCCTAGGAAAGCCTGTTATCGGCATAGTCGGCCAGAGGGGACGACCTTATGCAGTCAATCTGCACGAACTCATTGATGTCAACATCATTGAAATCGGACAACCGGAAGCGAAAACCGGAAGTGACCTGTTTTTGATGGATTCGAAACCTTCCCACCATAAGGAATCCAAATATATCGTACGTTTTAGTGAACGATGATTTTTTCATTACCGGATGTGTTTATTTTTGCATGAAACGTGGATAATCAAAATTTCATATTTTTTCTGTAGATCTCCACAACTGTATACATACTTCTCAGGAGAATTTTGAAATTATTGCATTATATGTACACCTTATGCCCTTCCATGTTCTTTACATCATAACCTGTTTGCGAAGATGTGAACTAGTACCCTTTTGGCATGACGATCTGATCATCATTAGCGAATATACAACTAAGTGCCCCTCTGCCATGTTGCGGCCATCTTTGTTTTTCTTTGTCGATGAATTCTGCATTCATTTTTCTTCCATTTGATGTGGTACACGCGATAATGTGACTGTTATCAACGAAGATACAACTCAGCGCCCTATTGGCATCATCTTTGTTTCTTTTTTGTCAACGTATTCTGCATTTCTTTTCCTTTCATTTGACTTGCTGCACGTTGAGAACGAACTGTCATTAACGAAAACACGGCTTAGTGCCCTTCTGACATGTTACGCCATCTTTGTTTTTTCTCTGACGATGAATTTTGCATTCGTTTCCCTTTCATTTGATGTGCTGCACGTTGAGATTCAACTATCAATAACGCAGATGTGCCTTAGTGTCTTTTTGACATACTGAGCTATCTTTGTTTTTTCTCTGTCGATGAATTTTGCATTTCTTCTTCTTTCATTTGGCGTGCTGTACATGACGATCCGACTATTGTCAACGAAGATGTGGCTTAGTGCCCTTCTGACATGTTACGATATCTTTGTGTTTTCTCTGTCGATGAATTCTGCATTCGTTTCCTTTTCATTTTGTGCTGCACGTTGAGATTCAACTATCATTAACGAAGATGTGACTTGGTGCCTTCCTGACAGTTGCGCCTTTTTTTGTAATAACTCATTCATTTCAACAAATCATCACACATTTTCTACCACACCACCACCTCCCACACTGACTACGTCACTTTCAAAGTTTCAATGTTTTATCACTATCATTATTATTCAACCTTCATTCTCCAGTTCAATTCCATCTAACAGAATCAACTGACCGATATTCGGTTTTGCCATTCTGATTGGCTGACCGAAACCACTCTTTATCAGAAGTTAGCCTGGGTGTTCCACAAGGTTCCGTTCAGGAGTCTGAAAATTGCTAAAATTAACTTTAATATGACAAAATTTGGACTTTAGTCATCTCCTGATGATGCTTACTTGGTTAGCGAAACGCGTTGATAAATGACTGTCATATTGAAACACGAAAACGGCTATAATAATAACGATGAAACGATAACGAATGGTCAAAACGCATGTAAAACGGTCGAAACGCACCTAAAACGAAACGCACCTAAAACGGTAGAATACTTCGCTTTCCCATTTTCGAACCTTAACTCCATAATACGTAACTCTTCGACACCTTTGGTGTCATTTCATCCTTCTCCTGATGATGCTAACTTGGTTAACGCTAGACTTCTGTTGAACCGACATGTTTCTTTTTCAAATGATGTATTTTCAAAAGTCCTGTATATATATTGATACTATGTTTTATTTTCTGAAATCATGTATTTTGAGACACCTGTACACATTGAGGGGCCGCACGTTGAAGTGTTAAACTGTCTTATTTTTTTAATCTGATTCATCATTCATCATTATTAATATATCAGTTTCGCGCGTCCAATTTTCATCGAGTTTTATTCCTTACCCTTCATGCCTAATTTTGAAACCGACAACGCAACATTGCTCCATAAACAACGATTTATTTCACAACCGACAACACCTGCTTGCGCTAGCAACGTATAACTTTGATACCATCTCCGCCCGAGGGGTCGGGCGGAGTCGCAAGGGGGCTCTAGCGGTAGGGCGGAGTCGAACGGGGCCCGAGCGGTTGTACTAAGGGGGCTCACGCTCTTTGAATCTCTCCGATACTCATTCCAACCTGCATCGATTACGTCACACGTTTCTCTACACACACTCTCGTTTGACCTAAAAATTGCAAAAAGTTCAGACATGGGATTTTGCTCTCGTACCCGCCTTGTTCATCTACTGGATTTAAATTTCCCGCTGTACGCGCGGTAGCTTCTGATTGGTCGACTCAATGGCGGTGGAAATGGAGGAGTGGAGGTGGTCTGAAGTGGACTTTGGCGGTTGAGGCTCAGTTCACACATAATGGACGTCTGGCAGAGACGAGGCGCTGACCTTTGTCCCTTCCGTGTGAAGTGGGCCTTAGGTCCAAAAAGATCCAGAACAAACCTGCTCAAATTTGCACGTGTCATAGAACCTAACCTACTCATCAACCCAACTAAGCTTGGGTTGATGGTTAATTATTTGTTTTGTATTTGTATATGTATTCTATTTTATTATTGTAATATTTCTTTTATTACAGTTTTGTGATATTATATAGTTTCTTAATGAGAAATACAGTAATAGTTCAAATACCTATGCTTTTTTATTGATTCTTGGCGTCTAGTGATGGTGTGCCCCCCGCCCTTAATTTTTAGAATCGCCACTGGGAGAGGGGATAGATGAAAGCATTCGAATGGCCTATAGTCTATCGGAGGAATAAGTCCAGTCAACACCCGAAAACGATTGCGGATAATAACAATCGAAACGTCGTGAAGTAACTTTGCTTGAGAATTTTCAATTTTATTTATTTTTTTTTGTTGATTGTTCAATTTTCAATTGTTGCTTATATTTATTTCATTGTAATTTCAGTTCATGCTTTTTTGTTCAATATAATTGTTAATTTCAGCTGTTCTTTTCAATTTTATTAATTCTTTCAGGAATTTCAAACCATTTTATATCATATCAGGCAATGGAAGTCCGAACTAATGAGATATGAATTGCAAGTTAAGCGAAATAGGGCTTTTCTGTTGAACCTTCGTCGCGTTGGCCCATTTTTTATGAGAACGAAATGAAAATTAGCGACCATCTTACTAAGGCGGGGCCATAGGCCAAACATCTAGGGATTTCTTCCTGAACTTGAAAGGGTGATCGTGGAGAGGTTTCTGCAAGCGGGTCGTCGAAGAGTTGTCGTCGCAGGGTTGAGCAAAAATCTCGTTGAGCGAGAGGAGTCGGGCGGTAAATTCGTCGAAGAGTTGTCGCAGGGTTGAGCGAAAATCTCGTTGAGCGAGAGGAGTCGTGCGGTAAATTTTTTGGGACTAAGTCTTCCTAAGCTTGGAGCAGGGTTCGCGAACTTGGGAGTTTGAAGGGTGCTCTCGACAGTCGCTCGTGGTTGATAGTTGGTCAGGAGCGGTATATTATTTGGTTTTGGGAGAGAGTTTTTCAGGGTTAGTTAAATTTTAGAGAGTTTGACTATTTGAAAACCCGGGCGGTTGACGCGTCTTTCAATTGAATATTTTATTATCATTCTGTCGTAAGGGGGATCGTGGAGTGTGTAAAGCACGAGTGGAGATTGAGCAGGGAAGTCTGGAAATCAAATCAGATAATAATTTAGTAGGCCGAAACCATGTATAAACGGGTTGTGATTAGAGGTGAAGTTTTTGGGACGATATTTTTCACATAATTTTCAGAGACGAGCTAAAAAAAGGCAGCGGTGAGTTGAATGTACATGTGTAACCGTTTTATGAATTTTGGGAAGGGGTGAGGAGTGAACAGATTGGACCTAATAATCGAATTATTTAGCGGTGTAGCGTTTTCTTTTGCCATGCATTATGCCATCCTTATCAAATGCTATTTCTTTCAAGGTGTAGCTTATGTTTTACTTGGTCAACTTGAACCATATTCAACTTACAGTACTTAATCATGAACTAAAGCGAGTTATACTAA
>NW_019296294.1:0-12516 GCF_000500325.1 Leptinotarsa decemlineata | reverse complement strand
ATGAATATGATCAACACTTGACGCCTGACCCTCGTAGACACACTTTCGAGTAAACATATTGTTCGCGCTGCTGACTGACCCTCGTATAACGTATTTCTGCTGGTAGCCGCATGATTTACGACCGCTCGCAAAAAAAGCGGCATATTTTACCCACATCAAAGGAGTTACCAGACTTATTAGAATATCTATGGACGATGGTTTGAACGACAACGACTGTCGGGCAATCTAGTAGGAGCTGCCAGGTGCCCTCAACAATAGCCCGACAATCGGATGTCGTATACACCATCACGACACAAACTCGTACAAATGTGAAGCGTGCCATAAACATTTAATCGTAACAATTGGCGGCCGACATCGTTTGTGCGACTGCCGGGTAAGTATTAAATAAGCCACAGGGTAGACAACGTTGGACTGGTAACTCACGATTTGTTGCACAGTTCATACAAATATTTCTTTAAATTCCCATTTTGTTACATACGATTCCGATTGAATATTTGCAGCACTGATAGGGTGATGGTGGCGGCTTATTACAGGAGTTGAACTATGTGTTGTCTTCGGAACTGGGATGGACTCGAAACTTGGATTTAATCTTTCGACACACATCTTCGATACAGGCCGGTACATGTAATTATATGGCAATTATAACACATTATACTTTGACCGATTTTGATCAGATAGCCGTATGCTTTCCGTTTTGAATCACACTCTTTCGGAAAAGGCATATTAGTATTCACCATCAGATGTGAAATATTCAACTGATGAATTCCAATGTGCCCTCATGAACATCTTTTCCTATTATGAGCACATGGGGTGGATAGAGGGAGTAGAGTGATGAAGCTACCACCTCCACAACCAAAAACATATGAGAATCGACTCTCGATTCTAAACTTCTCTAACTAATTAGTAGTACTAATAGTTGTTTTGTAGTAATTATTAAGTTTAGTAGTAATCATTGAAAATGAATGCTGAAAAAGTTAATGAAGTTTCGTCGAGATTGTTACTGGAAGACTAAAATAATCTGCTTTCGGATGAAGAGGGAGAGGTACCCAACGGCATCTTCGAAAAAGAGCACGATACCGTCGATAGAAATCACGATATCGCCAAAGAAGACAACATCATCGGAGGAGTTGATGGTATCGCTGTAAAAGAAGACAGTGAAGCCATGGCGGTTGCTGGGGGACTGAAGAATGCTGCCGCTGAGAACCTAGAGGAGATATGGAGCCTAATGAATCCGGAAAATCTTCAAGACGAAGGTATCGTATGATTCAGCCACAGACAATGGCAACTTCATAATAGACACCCAGTGGTTGAACGTTAGTGAAACCTTGAAAAATCACTTGGATCTATACTGTTTAACGGATTCACACGTACGGATCCGAACGATTGACGATAGCACCCACACTCATTTGTTTCATGATTTCCAGTAAATATGACCCGCGACCCTTATCGAGAAACGAGTTTATTTTCACAAATCACTCGGACAGAAAAAGTGAAACTCCCGGTAGACTGATACGGCTCGAAGGAGCAATGTCACAAATTGGACTGAATATGCATTGGTTTAGCCACCAAAACAAACTACCCAAAAAGTTTCCTCACCAATATAATTCCATTTCTTGAAAATAACTAACCTTTCTTGACGAAACGGTGTTTTTTTCTATTGCAACACTTCGCTTCCTGGCTGCGTTCGGCGGCACCTAGCTGCGGCACCAATAAAACACAAATTGTTCAAAACCACATAAAGCCCTTATAACCAAATTGAACGAATTTGAGACTATCTTCCACCGATATTCTGGATTTTTGCGATAATATAAAAAAAACGTTACTTAGTTTTTCTCTATTATAAAAGTTCAACAATAGAAACCAAAATTCAATGCATGGAATATTTTTAAATTCTGATTCTTTTAACGATAAAATTGACTATACAAAATATATTGAACGGTAGCCAAAAGTGAAAACCAAAAAACTGTTTTTGTTGATGTAAACTACAAACTTGCAATTTCCAACATTCATTTCATTTCAAGAAAGAAATATCGACCCTTCCATTATTTCATGGAGGCTTCGAAAGCACCCAAAGTATGTCTTCTATGACAGGCAGTAAGATATCGTCGAAAACTCTGAAGGAATTGAATTCAGCCGAAAAAAACGAAATGAAACGATGGAATTATTGGAGGGAGGAGACATAACCGTAGGCAGATAAGAGAGTTTCGACGTGGGAATAGAAAAATTTATTACAAGGAAAGCGACTGATTATTACCCACATTGGAAGGGTTCATGGTTTTGTTGGTGGCGGTTTATTGTAGTTTGAAGATATAAATGGCGATGTGTTCAAAGACTATTCCGAGCAGATGTTGGACCTCATCACACCTGCCTCTGTGGTTGTGATGGATAATATGTTTAAAATATGTTTTTTCCATTAACCAGCAATAATGTAAGTTATCATTTCAGTAATGTATTAGAAATCCATAAAGTAATCAAGAAACACGTGTTCCGCTATCGTATAGCGGAACACGTGTTGCGTTCTTGTAAACGTGTTTCTTGGATTATTCTTGTGAAGTTGAGGGAATACCAGCTAATGAATGCGGCTGAGCCATTGAGTTGCTTCGACAGAAAAACGTACCATTTGCTGAAATTATGATTGAAAAAGGAATATTGTCCGTAGTATTTTCGAATAAAGCTTGTTTTATGAAATATGTAGCCGACAAGATGACACAGAAATGAAATAATATTATTTTCCGTGTGTCCCCTTATCATTGCGAACTCAATTCCATCGAACTCGTTTTTCTCGAGTAAAAGCTTTTGTTGCTTCAATAAACATGATATTTTATCAAAATACTCTACAAGGTGTTTATTTATTGAACATGTTATAAAATAAGAGGACCACAATCAGACAATTCAGTTGAAGACAATTTAGAACCCTCAATCATACACATACAACACACGATGATTTTTGCCTAGTATCTCTTCGAATAAGCATATCTATTCATTATTATGTGAATATAATAAATCAAAATGTTATGAAAATGATAATTGTTTGAATTGAAAGGGGTATATTTTCAGGAGAGGATAATTTTTGAGGAAGGAAGGTTTTGGCTTCCTATTTCTCAATCTCCATACAAAAAATGTGGAAATCTTCCAGAGAAATAAAGATGTGTAGATCATGCAAATAAGTAACTTTCAGACACGAACTAGAAGAAGAAGCCCTCTCGAAACAGCTACTTTCATATAAACATTGGCACGGAAGAAAAGTACTTTTGAAACAACTACTTTTATATGATTACTGAGTTATACAAAAAATATTGTTTCCTATTCAGTTTTTATTCAAAACATCAAGCGCAACAGTTTTCGACTTTCTATGTTTCTCGATTGTGTTATTTCAAATATGGATGACATACGACAAAAGGTCGCTTGTTGATCTTTGTTTCCGAAAGCCATATTGATGATCGCTCAAGATGTTGAAGCCTTCTAAATATTTGAGGATATGGTGGTTTACGGTTTTCTCCATGATTTTTGATATCACTTATAGCGAAGCGACCGGTCTATAATTATTTGGAAGAGTTTTCTTGCCCTTTTTTGGAAATAGACTGAACGCCAGCAATCTTCCAACAAGAAGGAAAAAACTCTTTCTTGTAAGACAGGTTGAAAAATACTGGTGCTAGTTCATATGCGCACTTTTTGAAAACGATGACGGGCAATTCATCAGGCCATGGCTGTTGTTGCAATTGAACCATCCGCTTGTGTTAGTGGTGGAATTGAGGATTCTGTATAGAGTTCTGATTAACAGCTTTAGCTAACGACTGGTAGGATCTAGACCCATTGAGATTGGCAAGCAGTTTATATCTAATTCTCTGATTGCGGGGTTGTTTGCTATGATTTATTTCAAGTTTTCAGCTGTATCAAGCAATAACAAACCTATAGTTCGTTCAGTATTGTCTAAGAGTAAAATAATTTCAAGAATAAAAACATGTCGCTACATCAAAGCGCTGCAATTTACCCACAAAATTATTGAGATATGTCTACCCTCTATATCCCTTAAGGACGCCGCTAACGAGCCATTTAAATATGGATATGCGACAAAGAACGCGAAAACACCGACAAAGAATGCGAAAATACCGCCAAAAGAATCGCTCGATGTTTTTTCTGATATAACGTTTGAGATAATATTAATAGGCGTCGGACTGGGGGTATTAATATAAATTTTCCATTGATATAATCTGTATGATGAGAAGATAATTGAGATATGGTGAAAACTAATTTTGTTTAAATATTTTATTTTGGGAAGGAATATTTATATTTGAAATAGTTTTTCTTCATTTGGAATTGTTACCTTCTACAGATCTATAAAATAATCAGAATATTAAATTTACAAATGTAGAAATGGCAAAAAGTTACTGCATTTGATAAATCAGCTTTTTGGAAAAAAAATCAAATCTGTCATTAACTTGAATTTAACAAATTTTGCATATTAAAAGAAATATGTATCATCTGGTGATGTTTTAAACACTCTATCCATCTTCTTTATCCAACCTATTCAAATCAAAACATTATAATTTGTAGTTATGATTCGTCTTTTGATGTAAGTAAATTTGATATTATTATTAGTATCATTGGCCCTGATAATATCAAATTGATCATCGGTATGATAATGAAGATGGATAAAGTATTCGAAACATCACCAGAAAAGTATACAAATAGAATAAATAGATTTCCGTGGTTAGATATTTGAACATCCGATTTCGAACTGAACCGCGTTCAAAATTTTGCGTTGTTTGACGTTTCGGCTTCGACTCTGACATTTTCAGGAAGTAGACAGACAAGTGTAGCAGCACTGAGAGATACACTTTATATATTCTTGTTGGTTTGGAAATGAAAATTCATATTTCTTATTGGATTTTATAGTTGATTCGAAAACAATTTTATAGATTTAATGAGAATACTTACTTCGAATAAGACATTGCGATAATTTCAAACTGAAAAAAGTCTACAGGGATACGTTGAGTGATTTTTCACTGGATGAATTAGTTTCATTGGGATTGATGACAACTGGAATAATTTTTTCTGATAATGATTAAATGCGGTCATCCAGATCCCACATATCTGCTTCGATTCTGATTGTTTTGTGCATACATTTTTCCCAAGCTTTCTGGTCGACTGTTTCCAGAGCGCTGTACCTATAGGTATTTCTTTACTTCACACAGCTTGAAGGTCTTATTATTCCTTGCGATGAATCCTTCAACTTGAGCCCAAACCAACTCTACTGGATTCAATTCACAGTGATAAGGCGGCAACCGAAGAACCGACATTCCTTTAGTCTTTGCCATCTCATCAGTGACATATCTGACGAATTTTGACTTATGACGTTCAGCCAAGTTGAGGAGCTCCGGTTTTAACATGGTCGATTCAAAAGGAATAGCTTTCATTTGTAACCACTCAGTAATATCTGCTTTCTTCCAACACGACGTCGGCAGCTTTTCGACTTCTACTGTGGTAACTTGCCTTATCCATTACTATTACGGATCCCTGCGGAAGTTTTACAAGTTTTCAAACCATTCTTCGAATACTGTGGCATCCATTTCTTGATGATAACCCCCATTTTTCTTGGATTCAATCACCGTCAATCCATCTTTCACGAATCCTTCACTGCTGCCTATGTGAGTGATGATAAGACGACGACCTTTTCCAACTGGAATTTTCAAACCAGTGGACGAATCTTCCATAAAGGCTTTCCAACCACTTTTGATGTTCTGATGTTGCCAAACCTTCGAGACGATATGACCCTCATTGACCCATGTTTCGACCAAATAAAAAATAGATTTACCTAGTGCTCTGGCTTTCTTCATTTCTATTAAATAGTTTCTTCTCCATTCTACAATCTCTGATTTTTCTATTAACATGCTCTTTCTATCTTGCTTTCCAAAAGTGAAATTCAGCTCATATAATATCTTCCATAATCGAGTTCTTCTTATTATACAGGAGAAAAATTGTCTTCACGAATAACTGACAAAACTTTATTTAATGTAGGTATTTCGTTTTTCATGTAAAAAGGGTGTACTGTTCTCCTAATAGAATTATTCACTTCTTCATCGATAACCAAACACTTTCTACCAGTGGATACTTTTGGCTTGGGTTCCTTGAGAATTCTGAAAATTGTCGATCTATTGGCACCGGTCATACTGGCGCATTTTCGCACTACTTCCTCCTTACTTTTTCTTTCGGGCGGATGTTGTATTCTTAAAGAATAATATTCATAACAATTGTTTCTTCATATATATTTAATGGTGACAATTTCGGACGCTTCACGATTCCCGAACAACTAGTTTCCATGTTGCATAGCTGTTTATTCAACGCGCTCTCGAAGTAAACTGAAGAATATCACGAATAACCCCGCTGAAAAGCCAAGTCGGTCTTATTGATGGTTACGATGTGTCTTTTGACAGTATAATTCAAAGGAATATCTATTTATACCGCCTTCAAAAAAACAATGTTTTTTCAATCCCCTTCAACTAGATAACTATTTGTTGGAGAATGTCTTGTTTACTACTGGACATATTTTAACATTTGTCATAGTAGATTTGTTATTTTGTTTGTTATGAATCATATTTTTCATGAATAAATATTGTATTTTCGTCGTATAAGTTCATTTATCCAATTCGTTGAGAATAAATAATTTGAATGCAGTACGCCTATGGCACTTTGGGGTCAAACCCTCAACCGGTCGTATAAATAAAATTAACTAGTGGTAATTAGACAGAAGTTTATTTATTCAGTTCATTAAAGTGATCATGAATAACCACTAAATAAACAAGTCATCAATCACACAGTATAGACGGCACTTCATCGCACATAGTTTTGAAGTGAATATATCATGGAGGTAAAATGATGATGAAATATGTTTGAAAAGTAAGTTGACTGAAGCTAAGGTGGGTCAATAATGACGTCTCCGAATGTAATGTCAACCAATATTGAAAGAGCATCTCAAATAAATCAGGTGATGCAGTAAAAAGAGTGCTACACCATTCTCCGAAAAAACTATCGAAAGTGGGTTGAAACCAAAATTTGAAAAGACTTTTTGAAGGACTTTCAAGTCTCCCCATTGATAACTTCAGATTTAGAATCACCTAAAGCACTTGATGGTGGTGATGGAGTGCAAAAGCACATACAAATGTTACTATCAGTGAATTTCATACGATACAGTCTATGGAGTACACATGAACTTCGAAATGAAAAACAATATTCATATGAATTCAATGAAATAAAACAGGTTCTACTATCGAATCTGTTTAAAAGAATATCAAGAAATATTCCTACTACTATTGTCAAATGAAAACATACTTCAAAACCCTAGTAGAGAAAGTGACGGCATGTGCAAAATACCCACTCAAATTATTATATGAAAAATAGGCATATAGATTATGTTAATTGAAACAAACTCCAAGAATTGGTTGATTGCCTTCGATTACTCTGGAGTTCACGGATAGCTGGACATACCGGTTACGATAATGAAATATTGACCATAATTAAAGAGTTAGGTGGAGAAGGATTAGTTTATTGACCGTAATATTATGAACACGATATGTGAGAGTGGCTCAGTTATTCACAATGCATATCACAGTGAATACATTTGGGTGAAGAAGAAGTGATGTTAAATAACCACTTGTTGGAAGATTGGGTGTTGGATTCATTCATGGTGATTATGACATTCAGAATGAGCGGTTGCAGAATGACGGTGAGCCTGTAGACGCTAAAAACTGTGTCACTGAAGGATATGTTGACGATCACATTAGAGAAATCAAGAATTCAACCCTGAAGGCTGAACCCTGAATTTATTGTACCAGTGTTACGTGATGTCAGAGAATACATTGATCAAAAACATACCAAATTGCGATTCATTTTCGGCAGAAATACACGCATCACTCCTGCATTAGATGATGAATTGAATACTGTGAAAAAGTGAATTTGCGTTATAACTGAGTTGGTTGATACTTTTACCAAGCGAGTTGTTGAAGTTTGACAATCAGTCGTTGAAGCTACACCCAAAACGGCAAAGAACTGAATCGCTGATTTCATCGCCTTCGAGAAGTCATAGAGGAGTAATATGAGTAATGCAAAATTACAGGTTGTGGAAGAAATACATAAGCCGGAGCGTCGAAATTTTTTTCTGTCGAAAGACAATAATAAAGGTAATTTTGGACCTGTGGCGAATGGATTTGATGAAAATACAACCATATGCTGCAGAAAATGAGGGTCATAGGTACATCCTCATAGTAATCAACTGTTATTTGAAGTATATATGGTCAAAACCATTGAAAAATATGATTTCTGATTCAGTTTTTGCAGCTACGGCAGAATTGTTGAGAGATGAAGAACATACAATCTGTTCACGGTATCGAGTTCTATAATTGAAAATTTCAATCATAATTTTGGAAATACCATATCGGCCATTACTCAACATTCAGCAGAAAAAAGCTGTAATTGCGAAACGGATTATCAGGACGTTGAAAATTTGACTTCATAGACAATTATCACTTCAAGACCATTACAGTGGGTTGAATATTCTTTCTTGAATTACCAGTCAATATAACAACACACTTCATCACACCATTGGCACAAGAAGTGAATCCCTTCACAAACTTGTCTATTTATGCTAAATCCAAGAGGCAGTTTGGCAAATATGAAAGAAGTCTATTTAAATCGGACATATGGTAGAAAAACGTACACAGCAAACTTCACCACTGAACTTTTTGATGTTATGTACATATCCTATAACTTATATGCAAAAAGATGATGTTGAAATGAAGTTGAATAAAGCAAAAAATCCCAATACATATTTGGTTGAGTAAGTCTTGAAAATGAAAGGGCGTCACCTATTTGTGAAGTGGCTGGGATTCTTTGAAGATCATATCTCTTGAATCGATAAAAGTTCATGAGTGTAATTGAAGTATTATTGTACTTGATGAAAAATAGAGATAATATCGTAAAATTGAATATTTATCATTTTCAGAAAATCCACATTTTATTCTCACCGAATAGAGAATTCTATTTCGTGAAAAAAAAAGAAGTAGTTATATTCAAGCAACTGATTTTATTCAACACATCATTTCGCATATATTATTGTGAATACTCAATTGTTGGCGTTTTCTGTAATAGGTGGTACCATAACCAATGGAATGTATGTCCGTATAGCGTTACCATGGATCTCTAATCTCTTCACCTGATGTTCACTGATGTTCACAACAAACCCTAAAGTGGATGTTCTCATCGGGATGGAAATCAACAACATTTTCACATAGTAGATCTGTTCACATTATTCCGATGTATTATTTCCGACAGTAGTAAGTCCAGCCCCGAATATCGTAGTCAATGCATCGTTCGTGGTGTGAATAGCGATTTTACCGATTGTTAAAATTTAAAATGGACGACAGACGCCTAGTACTACTTATCATCTTACATAGACGGTTGAAAAAACGAAAAAGAAATAGGCTACAGGCTACAGTGGGTTCATCCGATAAATACGAGAAGAAACGAAGTCGGTACTTTTATTTCACTCTTTGAGGAATTGAGACAAGACGATGAAACACTTTTTTACTATTTTCGAATGAGGATTCAAACTTTTGACGAATTACATCTCCAAATCAAGAATTCAATACAACATCGTAACACAACTTTTAGAGACTGCATACAACCAATAGAAATGTTGGCAGTCACACTTAGGTAAATAAAAATCCCAGATACATTGAAGATTTTTGTATTTGTCAAATAATAGAAGTAAACATTCAAATGCTTCAACTAAAGTCATAAGAGTCCATAGATGAGGACTCGGTATTATATTCTGAATCAGTAGGGGAGCAGGAATGTATTCCAACATATTCTTGCCCAGAACGTTCATAATAATTTGCAGTACCTTCTTGATTCATAGGTTCTAGGCCATGGAATTGGTGGTGCTGTGATGAACATGAAGATCCAGGTTCGGATTCTGTATTATTTTGAGTGACCTGGTTGACATTAGCAATTTTCTTTGTTTTTCTTTATTTCAGAAATGATTTGCATCACCTTTAGCTGAAATTTAACTACTTCATCGTCATCAAATGTTTCGAGTGTGGGAGTGATGCCTTTAAAAAAGAAAACTGCCTATTAGATTTTTCTTTAATGACATTGATGAGTTCCAGTTCAATTGGGTCTGGTTTTCTTTTTTTTTCTAACGGTGGGTCCGGCTTTTTAAATCTAGAAGTTTCCTCTATTTCAGGAGCACTGCCAATTGCTAGTGCGTCATTTTGACTTTCAGATTCTTGTAAGGTTGTATCAGCGCCGCTACCTGTATCTTCAGTGTCCGCGACAACGGCGAAGGAATCATCAATAGAACGTCCTGCAGTAGTTTTTTTCAAAAATTGCAGCTGTTGAGCAAATATGTAAGTTTTGGGTGGCTGCCTCGCATTTCCAGATTTCAAAGACGTTTTGTACATTCTCTCACTTCTTCGAAAAGAATCTCGAATATTTGCCCATTTTTTCATAACGGTTTTTCCTGCAAAACAAAATACTTTTTAGTATACTACCTAATACAATCATAATTATTTTAATACAACTTCGTAAACAATTTATTTTTATAACAATAAATTATATTGATTGATTGATGTTTGATAAAAGAAATTATTGTTTCAGATATCTGGCGAGTGGTTGTACTTTTACGGATCTTCACTACAGTTATAGGCTAGGCATTTCCACTATAAGCAAAATAGTGAAAGATGTGTGCCACGCCATTTGGCCTCTCCGACATGAGAGCATTCCTGT
Organism: Leptinotarsa decemlineata; assembly: GCF_000500325.1. Lineage (NCBI taxonomy): Eukaryota > Metazoa > Arthropoda > Insecta > Coleoptera > Chrysomelidae > Leptinotarsa > Leptinotarsa decemlineata. The sequence continues at coordinate 1,734 of NW_019296294.1, read as the reverse complement.
GCCCGGTACAGACTATTGGGAAAACATTGCGGAAGCATTTGAACGAAAAGTTAATTTCCCTCATTGCATCGGCGCAGTAGATGGTAAACACATCCGCATCGTCCATCTGTGTAATTGAATGTACTACAATTACAAAAGATATTCATCTATAGTGTTGATGGCCGTGGCAGATGCAGATTATCGTTTTGTCTACGTCGATATCGATAGTTATGGCAAAGATAGTGATTCAACTATATTTTAGGACAGTTCCTTATGGAAATCACTTGGAAAAAATGAGGTAGGAATGCCAGAAGCGAGATGTCTTTCTGGTACAAAAAGTCCCAAAGTACCGTATTTTTTCCTAGCTGATGAAGCATTCGGGCTACACACACATCTCCTCCGGCCGTTTGGTGGACATCAGTTGTCAATTTCCAAAAGAATTTTTAATTATCGCCTATCTAGAGGTCGAAGGTATATAGAATGTGCCTTTGGAATTTTGAGTAATAAATGGAGGATATTTCACAGAGCTATAAATTTGGATCCAAATTTTGCCATTGACATTGTTAAGGCATGTGTAATTTTAAACAATTTCATTCTTGAAAGGAATGGCTACAATACAGATGATACTCTATCCATTACTAGGTTCCAAGATATCAGGAGAACAGATTGTGTACGTGGGGAAAGTTTAGCAATAATATACGAAAAATGATGATGGACTATTTTATGACACCAATTGGCTCAGTAAAATAGCAGTTTTTTTGTCATTCATTTTTTCAAATCCAGGCTTCAACTCTTTAAAAATTTCTAATCAAGCATTTCTCGTTTGTACTCTATCCTTGTATTCTTCTAATGTTTTATCCCATATAGAAGGTCGCTCCTGTACTAAGTTAATAAGGATTTCAATTTCAGCCATTTCAACAGAACTAAGTAATGGTCAACTTTAATTAAATACAAAACAATAAAACCAAACGTAGAAATGGTCACATGACCACGACGCATGCCGGGTAGATGTGAATAGCGGCTTGGTTTGAACCATCGTCCATAGATATTCTAATAAGTCCGCTCACTCTCAGCAGCGACCCAAATCATCACCCTCCGTCCTCGCGCGTCCCTTGCCTGGCCGGTCGGTCGTCAGTGCCCGTCTGACGGGGGAGCCAGTTTAACAGAGTGTCTCCGATTGAACAGTTCGCATCGTTCCGGTCAGTTATACTTAGTGCGTAAAATAAACATTTTATTGGAACTTTAAACACCTTGAAGACTGCTCGAAGACAAAGGAATGCCTACCAAAATTACCTATGGAGGCAAAATATATTTTGAGGTTCAAAAATTTCAAAAATAATATTACATCGTCTTTCGTCAAATATGCCGAGTGTATTGGTATCTGGTATCTCTAACTCCTGGGTGGTGTGGTGGTGTTTTAACGATGAACTCACAACCTGATGATATCAACCACTTGTCCTCATTTTTTAGGGTAACATTTCTTGGTCTCTTCCTTCGAAGGGCTCATAAGTATCTATTAAGTCGATGTATTTCCTGAAAATAATCAATTCAACTCTTCCATCATATCTTTTGTAAACAGACAACAATAAAAAATATTTATGTATTGTGTAAGATCTTGTTCATTATATCTTTTCGGTTTACATTTTGTAAGAAGTTGTTTTAAATCATCAGTTAACTTGAGTGTGTTTTTATTGATGTTCAAAATATTAATTTCAATAGAAACATACTTTTTCTATGACATCCATCATCTTGTAG
>NW_019296293.1:0-17088 GCF_000500325.1 Leptinotarsa decemlineata | reverse complement strand
CCTCCGCAACCGGTTATCTGAATTCAAAAAGTCATTGTACAGAGAATTGAAATATTTTTCATTCGAAATATCACAAGATTCCCTTTCTATTTTGAAAGAAAAGTTAATAGCACCCTCTCGGCGGTCAGTTATGTCACACTATTGCCTTTTTATTCAAAAAGTAATAATAACGATTACTTTTCACGCATACACATACACAAAATGTTGACATCTTTCAAAAAAAGCAAGAAAGCATTCAATACTTGAATACACTTCATTCAGAGATTTTATTTACATATCATCACCGTTTCATCTGATGGTCGATTGAATGAGTGGAAAAAACCACTCACGTATGCAGTATGCAGATTGAGACCCTTACAGAAACCACCGACGAGACCTGGGAAATAGGCAGATTGAGACCCCGGTGTTAGGTCACAAAATCCTTACAGCTGTCACTAACAGAGGAGTAGTCGAACTGAGACCTCAGTGTAGTCATACCTTCTTGAAAATTGCTTCAAAGTTGAATTACTTAAAACATCAGACGCGTTTCAACCCGAACTTCAGATTATCAGATTGATGACCGCGGAAACCATTCCGAACACACATACAATATCGAACATTTTTGCAGTAATTTTCTTTACACGATTCAACCACGGGCAGTTGAGAAACAATAATCGTTTCTTGATGATCTCCAACACATGAAAGTGGCAGAGTTTAATAATTAAATTTCATATTTAACTCTACTTACTAATAGTAGTCGGAAATACCAAAAAAAAGGTAATACCCAAAAATGAATCCAAACTATTAATGAGGGTCCATGACGCAGATAATTTTGTAACGAAACTGTTATTAAGAAAACCATCACTTGTGAAAAGTACATTAACAAATGTCAGCTATATAAATGATTATCATCCACCCTGAAAATTAAAGAAGCTTCAAACTCAGTTCTTCAGTATAAACACTGCATACCACTTCAGGGTGTCACTATGAATTTAGTATTCACGATGAACTCATTTAGGGCATGGATACATTTTAACTGATACAATGGCTCCATCAATAGATGCCACTCGATTCTGCAATTGAATTGAAATCTATCATGAACCATTTCTGATGCGAATTATTAGTCAGNCTACCTACATCACAATTATTGCCAGTCCAGGTACAAAGAAGTTTATAATTATCTGTTTTCGAAATAGATGAATAGGAAGAAATGCAAAACTATTACAGAGGATGTAATTTCAGCTTATTTGGCGCAAAAATCTGAAACTGTAGGATATAAAAGTATCTACCTAATTCGCTTTATTTTCAGGTAGCAACAAGTATCGGGTTAGTCGGTGCGTGTAGATGGAAAGAACTAAGAAAAATATCAATTGATCTTATAAACAAGAAAGGTATGTGTTTGTGAAAATACCAGATTCCAAAACACAGTGAATGAACTCACTCCAAAATATAAATGACAATAAAAATAGAAGTGCCAATCTGATACTCTCAATCTGCGTCAGTTGAGTTGTACTCAGCACCTCTGTAAATGATATGCTGAAATTTATCGAATTTATTTTATTATCTTTTTATCAAGACTCCCTGAAGTCAAGAGTTTTTGACAAAATATTTTACTTGGGAAAGGAAACTGTAGGGAACTGTCGTTGGATGAATTATCGTTCAGAGTTCAAGGTATCTAAAATACAACTACTACCAAAAAAGTTCACTCGAAAACTTTTTTTTATATAAATGGTATTCAAATACTCTTCCATTTGGTACAGAACTACTTTCATTTTCTCAACGAAAGTTTGGTTAATGAGTTGGAAGAAAAATATTCGTGTATTATACAATTCCTGAAAGAAATATACTTATTATGTATTTTTCAATAACATGAATTTTCACGGCCAAATTCATATTCAGAGAAAACAAAATCCGGGCTGGTAGGCAGTTGTCGTCTGCTAGTGCAGCAGACATCGTCAGTGGTATTTGCATCGACTGCGAGGACGAGGGTGAAATCTCAAAGTTTCAGACGAAAAGTTCCACAGCCTACCAGTCCGAATTTTCTTTTCTCTAATTATGTTTCTCAAAATAAACAATGATTGGTTGTTTCATTTCCACAGAATATATGCGTGTATTTGAAGTCCCGATTGCGTAAAGGATGATAAATTCCGTTCTACATCCTTCAGATTCAAAAAACTCTGAGTTTCCGCGAAATGAATAATTCCTAACAATTCATGAGATATTGTGAACGTGCTTAGAATTCGACAGCATTCATTTTCGTACTACACGAAACTCATTCTGAAAATAAAAAATATTCATTTGTCTTCCTCCGAAAACCATCACACACATACTTGGCATATTTCCTATCTTATTAACGGAAAATAGAGCGAGCCAGCTTCCACCTACATTATTCATGAGATGGAGCTTTCTTCGATGATGAGGACTCAATTTCTATACCGCTGGGAATAGAAAATGGTTTGTTGTCGATTTTTGAGTTCTATACCTACAAACGATTCTGAGGAATATTGAAAAAGAAAGGCGAAATAATTTCTGCCTTTTAAGTGAACAGTTCTGACTTTATATAAGAGATGAAAAGAAGTTATTTTGGGATAAAATTTGACTTTCAGTTCCCCAACATTATACAACATGTAGGAAACCTCCAAAGGACGGAAGGAAACAANTCTTCTGAATATTGGGTGTTGACCAATAGTTTTTTCAAAGATCGATGAACATTTCAGCTAGTAGGGAACTCAGAGGATATCTTAGACAACAGAAGAGGCCTCATAATGGACAAAACCCAACTTTTATTCATTGGTACAAATATGTTGATGACGTTTTCAGCATCGCCAATTTTAGTCATTCCTCCAATCAATTCCATTCACCAAAACATAAAATTCACAATAGAACCTAAAAACAATCAATCGATGGACTTTTTTCACCCGAAAATCACAAAAATTAACAGTAACAATTAACAATTTACCATAAACCAACTCATACTGACACAACTATCAACAACCATTATAATCAACATAAACTAGCAGTTTTCAATGAAGAACTTAATTTGATGAAACATATGGCATTACACAACTTCAATAATTTGTAGGTTGTTTCATAAGGAATCGAAATAAAAGGTCTTTTTTGTATTTTTCAAACGATGTCTTCAATATGAACTTTAAATATGAATTATTTTTTTAGATAATTCAAATGATGTTATTTTGGATCACTTGCAATATTTATTCTCAGATGTATAATCATTTTTTGTTGGTGATATTATGTAAGTTGAATATCTTGGCTTCTTATCCCCATTATTTTAAAGAGAACGCATTTTCATCAATCCACCAAAGATGGTTTACATTGAAATATATTTATTACGTTATTTTTTTCACAAGATAGGAAAAAAATTCAAGTAAGGCATCCTGAATTGAACTTGTCGTTTCTATGGTCATCTTTTTACAAATGTTATTGCTCAATTTTATTTGAACTATTTAAAGAAATCTATAAAACCTGTCATAAGAGCATTAGTTTTCAAATGCAATATTCATCGTGATGCGATTCATAGAAATTTACAGATAGTTGTTACTAAAAAAGCTGATTTGTAAAAGGTTGTACATGTACATGAATTACTTCAGTATGATGACATTCACAAATGTTCACTAAATGATAGAAAACTACAAATAGTACAAAGAAGTAGAATTGAAATTTGACAGCCTATTTCAGTTAATCATCACGATGGTGNTTCAGTATGATGACATTCACAAATGTTCACTAAATGATAGAAAACTACAAATAGTACAAAGAAGTAGAATTGAAATTTGACAGCCTATTTCAGTTAATCATCACGATGGTGTTCTTCAGGTATACGGAAAAAATGTCAATATTTCATGAAACTGTTAATGTCGAATATTGAAATCATCTTTAATATGGCGACTCAACTAGTGTTGACAACAACTAGGTCGCCTAGTTGAAACAAGGTCACTTCTTAACGAAGGGAATGAAAACAGAAAAACATGAAGTGTTTCTTCCCCGGAGTGTTTTCCATGACGAAAAACGAAGGGGAAATACGAGTTTGACGACTGGCTTGGAGAATTGGGGATCAGATCACCGTAATTCGGTGCGTGTAGATGGAAAGAACTAAGAAAAATATCAATTGATCTTATAAACAAGAAAGGTATGTGTTTGTGAAAATACCAGATTCCAAAACACATAGTGAATGAACTCACTCCAAAATATAAATGACAATAAAAATAGAAGTGCCAATCTGACACTCTCAATCTGCGTCACTTGAGTTGTACTCAGCACCTCTGTAAATGATATGCTGAAATTTATCGAATTTATTTTATTATCTTTTCATCAAGACTCCCTGAAGTCTAAGAGTTTTTGACAAAATATTTCACTTGGGGAAGGAAACTATAGGGAACTGTCGTTGGATGAATTATCGTTCAGAGTTCAAGGTATCTAAAATACAACTACTACCAAAAAAGTTCACTCGAAAACTTTTTTTTATATAAATGGTATTCAAATACTCTTCCATTTGGTACAGAACTACTTTCATTTTCTCAACGAAAGTTTGGTTAATGAGTTGGAAGAAAAATATTCGTGTATTATACAATTCCTGAAAGAAATATACTTATTATGTATTTTTCAATAACATGAATTTTCACGGCCAAATTCATATTCAGAGAAAACAAAATCCGGGCTGGTAGGCAGTTGTCGTCTGCTAGTGCAGCAGACATCGTCAGTGGTATTTGCATCGACTGCGAGGACGAGGGTGAAATCTCAAAGTTTCAGACGAAAAGTTCCACAGCCTACCAGTCCGAATTTTCTTTTCNTTTGAAATTGATTACTTTCTTTCTTTCTTTGGAAGATTCCCACATTTTTCTGTATCAAGGTGGAGTAGTAGAAAGCCAAAAACTTCTTTTCCCAAAAAGAAAAAATACTTTTTGGAACAATTACTTTCATATAAAAATTTATTTATATTTTTTTCATACAGTGACAAATTATCAACCTCAAAGAATAAAAATTACTAATTGGTAAACAGGTAGTTGCAAAAACAGGTACCGAACAGGTACAAAGTAGGTACATTGTAGGTACATTTTTGTTAATGATAACACTGATTCTAGGAAACTTCAAATGAAAATAAATTCAACAGTGGTGGAAAACTAACTTTGTGTTGGTTATTGATTAGGAAATTTGATTTTTCACGTTCACCAATTTCCAGGGATTCTTGAAGGTTTGATTTTTGTCCTTCATTTTTTCGAACTTCGAAGTTTTTTTCCAACAGAAGGCATACTTAGGTTGAATTGATTTTCTACACAACCTATTTTTGTATTTGGAGATTCTAGTTGTGAAATTTCTAGATGTTCTTTCAATGTAAACTTTTGGGCACAATCTACATATTAAGTCGTAGACACTAGATTTTTTGTCCTTATCGATTTTGGATTTGTTGTTCTCTATATTCTACAAAGGTGTTATCAGTCTTGTACGCTATATTGATGTTCTGTTTGGTTAGTAGTCTACTCATCTTTTCTGATGCTTCTCCTGTATGTGTAAATGTTTTGAAGGCGTTAGTATTATCTTTGATGAGAAGATATACTTGTTTAAAGGCTATTTTGTTAGATCCAAAAAGGTTATCAAATTATAGGTTTCAAGTTCCATTGTACATTTTGGTGGATGAATAGATGTGATGGAGAAATTACTGTGATTTTTTATGTGTACCTATGAAACATACTAAAACGGCGTCTTCTGAATATTGGGTGTTGACCAATAGTTTTTTCAAAGATCGATGAACATTTCAGCTAGTAGGGAACTCAGAGGATATCTTAGACAACAGAAGAGGCCTCATAATGGACAAAACCCAACTTTTATTCATTGGTACAAATATGTTGATGACGTTTTCAGCATCGCCAATTTTAGTCATTCCTCCAATCAATTCCATTCACCAAAACATAAAATTCACAATAGAACCTAAAAACAATCAATCGATGGACTTTTTTCACCCGAAAATCACAAAAATTAACAGTAACAATTAACAATTTACCATAAACCAACTCATACTGACACAACTATCAACAACCATTATAATCAACATAAACTAGCAGTTTTCAATGAAGAACTTAATTTGATGAAACATATGGCATTTACAATATTTATTCTTGAAAAATATCATTCATAACAAACAAAATAACAAATCTACTATGACAAATGTTGAAATATGTCCAGTAGTAACCAAGACATTCTCCAACAAATAGGTATTTAGTTAAAGGGGATTGAAAAAACATTGTTTTCTTGAAGACGGTATAAATAGATATTCCTTTGAATTATACTGTCAACAGATATATCGCACCCATTAATAAAACCGATTTGGCTTTTTAGCGGGGTTATTCGTGATATTCTTCAGTTTACTTCGAAAGCGCGTTGAATAAACAGCTATACCACATGAAAGCTAGTTATTCGGGAATTGTGAAGCGTCCGAAATTGTCGCCATTAAATATAAATGAAAAAACAATTGTTATGAATGTATATAATTCTTTAAAAATACAATATTCGCCCAAAATAAAAAGTAAGGAGGAAGTAGTGCAAAAATACGCGAGTGTGACCGGTGTCAATAGATCGACAATTTTTAGAATTCTCAAGGAACTCAAGGAAAACAACAACTTTTTCAAACCGAAAGTACCCACTGATAGAAAGTGTTTAGTTATCGATGAAGAAGTGAAGAATTCTATTAGGAGAACAGTACATTTTTTTTACATAAAAAACGAAATACCTACATCAAATAAAGTTTTGTCAGTTATTCGTGAAGACAGTTTTTTTCCTGATATAAGAAGAACTCGATTGTGGATGATATTACATGAGCTGAATTTCACTTTTGGAAAGCAAGATAGAAAGAGCATGTTGATAGAAAAATCAGAGATTGTAGAATGGAGAAGAAAATATTTAAATTTCATTTGGATGAAACATGGGTCAATGGGGGTCATACCATCTCGAAGGTTTCGCAAGATCAGAACATCAAAAGTGGAAGACAAGCCTTTATGGAAGGTTGGTCCACTGGTTTGAAAATTCCAGTTGAAAAAGGTCGTCATCTTATTCACTCACATAGGCAGCAGTGAACGATTCGTGAAAGATGGATTGATGGTGTTTGAATCGAAGAAAAATGGGAATTATCATCAAGAAATGGATGGCACAGTATTCGGAAAATGGTTTAAAAATATACTTGTAAAACTTCCGCAGGGATCCGTAATAGTAATGGATAACGCTAGTTACCACAGTAGACGAGTCGAGAAGCTGCCGATTTCGTGTTGGAAGAAAGAAGATATTCCTGAGTGATTACAAATGAAAGGTATTCCTTTTGAATCGACCATGTTAAAAGCGGAGCTCCTCAACTTGGCTAAACGTCATAAGTCAAAATTTGTCAGGTATGTCACCAATGAGATGGCGAAGACTGAAAGAATGTCGGTTCTTCGGTTGCCGCCTTATCACTGTGAATTCAATCCAATAGAGTTGGTTTGGGCTCGAGTAAGAGGATTCATCGCAAAGAATGATGAGACCTTCAAGCTGTGTGAAGTGAAGAAATACCTATACACTGCTCTAGAAACAGTCGACCAAAAAGCTTGGGAAAAATGTATCCACGAAACAATCAGAATCGAAGCAGAGATGTGGGATCTGGATAATCGCATAGACTCATTGTAAGAAAAAAGTATTCCATTTGTCATCAATCCTAATGAAACTGATTCATCCAGTGAAGAATCACTCAACGAATCCCTGTAGACTTTTTTCAGATTAAATCTATAAAATTGTTCCTGAATCAATTATAAAATCCAATAAGGAATATGACATTTCATTTCCAAACCAACAAGAATATATAAAGTGTATATCTCAGTGCAGCCACACTTTTCTACTTCCTGAAAATATCAAAGTCGAAGCCGAAACGTTGAACAACGCAAAATTTTGAACGCGGTTCAACTCGAAATCAGATGTTCAAATTTCTAACCGCAGAAATCTATTTCATTTGTATACTTATCTGTTGATGTTTCGAATACTTTATCCATCTTCATTATCATACCGANTTACAGAAACCACCGACGAGACCTGGGAAATAGGCAGATTGAGACCTCGGTGTTAGGTCACAAAATCCTTACAGCTGTTACTAACAGAGGAGTAGTCAGACTGAGACCTTGAAAATTGCTTCAAAGTTGAATTACTCAAAACATCAGACGCGTTTCAACCCGAACTTCAGATTATCAGATTGATGACCGCGGAAACCATTCCGAACACACATACAATATCGAACATTTTTGCAGTAATTTTTTTTACACGATTCAACCACGGGCAGTTAAGAAACAATAATCGTTTCTTGATGATCTCCAACACATGAAAGTGGCAGAGTTTAATAATTAAATTTCATATTTAACTCTACTTACTAATAGTAGTCGGAAATACCAAAAAAAAGGTAATACCCAAAAATGAATCCAAACTATTAATGAGGGTCCATGACGCAGATAATTTTGTAACGAAACTGTTATTAAGAAAACCATCACTTGTGAAAAGTACATTAACAAATGTCAGCTATATAAATGATTATCATCCACCCTGAAAATTAAAGAAGCTTCAAACTCAGTTCTTCAGTATAAACACTGCATACCACTTCAGGGTGTCACTATGAATTTAGTATTCACGATGAACTCATTTAGGGCATGGATACATTTTAACTGATACAATGGCTCCATCAATAGATGCCACTCGATTCTGCAATTGAATTGAAATCTATCATGAACCATTTCTGATGCGAATTATTAGTCAGCAGCAAGTTATTGGGTAAATATGACACATCGAGCCATGAATATGGAGTATCCCTAAAGAAGGTCAGAACTTAACAATCAATACGTTTACCGTGTTAGCAGAAGTGAAATAAATGCAAATAGTGGTCTATACTCAAAAAATAATTCACTCATATTTGAAAGTTGTTTGCCGTCTTGTACAGTGTCATCCCCAAAGTATGCACCATATGGGAAACTTAAGGGTTTTTCGACAAAAAGTTATTCCTGATAAAAGTTTGTACATCCCCTAAAACTAAACATGCATCAACAAAATAATCTCCAGAAAATCAATGAGTTTGTTTCGAAATACTTATTTTATTTCGATGTTTTGTGATTTGATATTATTGAATATTAAGTTCTTGTCACAATACAGTATAATTTTAAGTAATTTTCTGTGTTAACAAAAAATAAAAATAGCTCTGCACCAAATACTTTGAAATTTGTTTTACTCTTCAAAAAAATTGACCGTGGCTAACACCATAGTTGTGCAATTTGTAATATTGCAGGCTTTTGAGATAAACCGTCGTATGCAGGATGCTGTCTATTATCGTTTTAGCAAAATTTTTCGTAGTCCCCATTAAAAAAATGGGTAAAAAAATAAAACTTCACTTAGATGGCCATGACTTCAAATCTAGATGTATTTTTTAATGCTGAACAACTTTTTTTGGATAACATTTCCAGAGATTTTTCAAAATAAGACTACTTTACTCTTGTCNGCCTTGCTTGGGTCAAAGAAGAGACATAAACAAGGCTTTCCATATTCTAGGGCTTTCAACTATTTAGTTGAATTGAGTTCATTTATATCGCCAACCTGAACCAATTCTTGTTTTTCCTTTACGTCTGTGTAACAATAAATCAATCGCCCACAAATAACATCTTTCACCTTCAAACAAAAGCGACGCATTACACAAAAAATGTCAAAAATAACAATGATTGTTTCGGTATCACCTTTATATCTATATATGGGTTGTTGATAATGAATCAAATCTAGAAATTCATTTATTTTCCAGAAGAGAACTTAAATTACAATTCTAATTCATTTCACAATGCCACTTGTAATTTCAGATGTTTCTGGGTAATGATTTAATAACTCGCAGTACGCTAGCGGTGAACGCAAAGATCATCGATTTCCAATGTTGCTGTTTTAGAAAGATTATTGAGTGGGCCAATTGGACACATTTAAAGGAAAACTCCTGTTTTCAAACTATATAGATACAAACCGATGGCTGTGTCTGAGGGTCAAATTTCGTGACAAACTTACTGGTGAAAATCTCATATCGAAATCTATCATCGTTTCTGAGTTACAGCATGCTATTCGATAATGTGCATTTTCAAAAAGTTGATGTAACTTTTTCCTATAAAAACTTTTTTGTTTCTATAAAAATATTTCCGAAACACTTTTCACGTAGAATTCAATGGTGTAAAAAACTTTTTTTTTTCAGATGAAATATCAATAGTTATTGATGGAAAACTATTCCTGCATATTCCAATAGAGCTTAGAATAACCTCTTAAAAAATGTAGCACACTTGATGTTTTGCTTGAGTTATCTTTGAAATACAGAGATTTCAGGTTTTTACATATAGACTTTGAAACACACACTTCAATCAAGTATCGGCGACGTGGCGATAAACTAGAAAGAAATTGTTCGGTAGTAGTTATTAAATGTTGACTAATTTTTTCACAGCAGTAATTGAAACGCATAGTTTCAATAAAACTGACAACAATCCATACTATGTTCACCACTAATGAATGAAACTCCAACAATAATGATAATAATTATAAAGAACAAAAAATGAAATATATTCCATATCCAATTCTGATCTAGAATTGGTCGACAATTTAAAAATAAGGTCTTTCAACCTCCTCCAGAGGTAAAAGTCCATAGGCGTTAAGTCCGGTGACCTGGCAAGTCAGTTGGGTCCTTGTTTGTCTAAACAATTATTACTGAAATTTGAAGTCAAAAAATTGGTGATGATCACAGTAGTGAGGCAAAGCCGTGACTTGTTGAAATCAAATTTTCCTGAGCTCCATTAGTGGCAATTCATCAACAACGGTTTCAATATTTCGCCTTGAAATTTCTGAGATGTGAGAGTGCCATTAAGAAAGAACGGGCCGATTATTCTTCCCCTGAAAACATGCCCACACAATTAATGCAAATCTTCCTTGACTGCTCTGCTCCACAATGAAATGAGGATTTTGTTATGACCAGGTGAAAGAATTGTAGCGGTCGAAAATGCCGGCACTGCTCACATGAGCTTCATCTATCTAAATACAATTCAACGGAAAATCACGAACTTGATTATAACTTTCCAGGAACCATTGGCAAAAAGCCATGCGGAGGAGTCTGGCGTTAAGGAGGTTGCGTTAATGGCCATGTTACGATTGCGCACGGCTGGTATAAACCTCGAAGTAGGAATGCGTCAATTGAGGCTGAGCCTATGGCGAGAAGCGCTTATTGCGCAACCTCTGCTGCAGACAACCAGTGATGCAATTAAACCCAGGTTTGTGTTCAATAAACCCTACAAAATACAAATAAAACAGAATACAGAGTCAGATGCTACAAATGCAATACGCATATATACAGACGGCTCAAAAACCAAAGAAGGCTCAGGATGTGGAGTGAACTCCAGATCACTAAGCCAAAGAATTAAATGGGAAATGGGGAAAAATACCAGCGTGGTCCAAACAGAACTAGCTGGTATCTCAATCGCCACAAAAGAAATAACCAGGAAAGGAATTTCTGGCGAAAACATAACAATCTGCACTGACAGCAGACGAGCCCTATTAGCCTTGAACAGACAACGTGTTAGCTCAGGGCTAGTACTAGAGTGCCACCAAGATTCAGCCAAAGCCTCGGTAGATAATNGTTAGTGTCAAGATACAGTTTTTCATGCTTAATATTTCAATAAAAAAAAATTGAGATTGATTGAAAAATGCACATTCTACAGGGGTGGATCCATTTTAAATGGGTCACACTGTATCTAGTTTGAAAACAGAAGTTTTCTTTTAAAAGTGTCCTATTTGGCCCACTCAGTACATTGTGCTCAGTTACTAAAGAGGGGAGATCAAATACAATGCGCATGTTTGAATTTCAATAAATAAATTCTTGTGTTTCGAACAAGAAAACTCTGAATAGTTGTGCTATTGCGCATGAGTCAATTCTCAAAAATTATTATATTTACAAATTTTCCGAAATTATCGTAAGAGTTTTACGAAAGCATAGAAAGTCTAGATTAGTAATTAAGATATTTTCAGCATTTAACTAGATATGAGAACAATATGAATCATCAGGTTAGACTAGAAGGTTAGTTGGGGGCTTCGAACTCGTCATATTCCTACCCAACTGGGAGGTAGAGATAAATGGATTCGTCCCCCGTACCCTTCTACTTTTGGTTATATTTTTTTGCAAGTTTTCAATCCTGCGTTTCTTGTTAGATGTGGAAATCCGTACTTAACCTGGCCTTTAACCGGCGTAGACCTATACCAAGGGTTTGCTGTCTTGCTTTTCTCGGAATGAATGATGCGGGAATCCGTCTTCAATCCAACCTCCAATCGGCGTAAACATTATTCAGCCAGCAACTTTACGTGACCATCTAGTTAAATAATTCACTCTGACAGTTCACAACACTTTTAAAACGTTTTTCTGGAAATTGCAAAGCCAGACTAGCATTAAAATATTATTTTCCGCGAGCCTTGGCAAAATGTAAAACATTTTATAATTTTGCGTGTCATCCGTGCGCAGAGAACATGTTAATCTTCTCTGTATTGTTTCCATTTGAGTATATAAACCGCCAAAGCGAGTACAGAGTGAGGTATTAATAAGTTCTCCTTTCAAAACACGGAAGCCATATATCAACTGTTGCGAGACTGTCGTCTAACAAAATATTGTTCTGCAATTCACAATTTATATTGGCCTTGGAAACGAACTGATTTGAATTTCTGCATGTCTTCGAACAGATTTGAAATGGTACAACATTGAGGGGTTCTTTTCCGAAAGAGGCACAACACCAAAAAAATACAACACACTGATCTCCCCGTCTTGCACAATTGTACAACATGGTAGAACATATTACTCCTCTCTTCGTGTTACTTCGTCCCGGATAACCCGTCTACTTGATTCTGGCGTATCCACTAGAGAGCATCGTTATCATTGTTGAAGGAGAAAAATTTCTCAGCGGAGAAATGGTCTGATTCTCGAATTCAACTGTACATTTCAAACCAAATTATTTATATTGTTGGTGACCAAGTAGTGGGCTTTCCATCTCCTATATAATTTGGAATGACTTTTCTTGTTCATCTAGGGTTATTTTAATACTACCTTGTCCCCCTGTTCTAGGAATATGTTTCCAATTTATATCTCTGCGTTTTTATAAATCGGTATTTTCTCTTAAACTCGTGGACCTTACTCCTCGTTCTATGATCAGCCCGACTTCTTGAGAAAATGATCTTCGCTTTGGTTTGATCGAGGATCATCCTGCTCTGTCTATTTATACCGTGAATCATTTCTACGTATAACTGAATACAGGTTGTATCGTTGTATGTCAACCCTATATTGTGAGAAATGCATTAATTTAATTGAATTTTGATTTCTTCAAAAAACTGCAATTATAAACTATAACAGACTCTGATCTTGTCGTACATTTTTTGGAACTTCTGTCCAAGGGCACCGAAAATTATTATCCACGGCTCATTCGAGTCGGAATGACCTCTAGCAACTTTTTGAAAAATTTCAAGAGGGGCTCGAATA
Organism: Leptinotarsa decemlineata; assembly: GCF_000500325.1. NCBI lineage: Eukaryota > Metazoa > Arthropoda > Insecta > Coleoptera > Chrysomelidae > Leptinotarsa > Leptinotarsa decemlineata. The sequence continues at coordinate 3,569 of NW_019296293.1, read as the reverse complement.
ANTTCTTCCAACGGAAATCTTTTTTGAAGGCTTTCGAAAAAAGTTCCAAGAAGTAAAAAAAATTAGAGGTTTTTAGTTAAAAAATTATCAGGGTTTTTATGTAAATTCAAAACTTGTGAAAATTAGTTGATTAACTAAAGTATATCTAATAAAATAATCACGGTAAAATTCGGATTTTCATTTATAGAAGTGTCTAGAAGGTATGTGATTGATTTTCTCAATAATGATATTTAATGGGTTGAAATAATTTTATTGTTGAAAGGTCCGTATCGGTCAGCGCGTGCGTGACGCGTATCGCCCACTTTTAGCGCTGCAAAAAGTTGCAAGATGTCATTCCGAATCGAATGAGCCCTGGATCATAATTTTCGGAGCCCTTGGACAGAAGTTCCAAAAATTGGATCTTGTGACCCAGACTACATAACTCTACCCTATGAACGAGACACACATTTTCCATTTGTGAATGAACTTCTCTCGGCAAATATGTCCATTTAATGAGCACCACTTTCATAACACAATTATCAATGTTTTCCAAAGTCAATTTTCCTTGATGAAATTTCGGTCATATTTCCAATTTCACGCGTGGACCCTCACATAAAAACGAACTGATTTTAATTCACACTTTGTGCCGGCCGGTCGCTTTTCATATCAAACTTTGAATCACTGGTACGTTATCGTAAAATTGAATTTTCACGAAGCACTATTGTTTTCAGTAAAGCTATGATGAAGAATATACCTATAAAATCGAGCAAGGATGGAGCTATTTCATCGAGGATTTTATGAAAAGTTGGTTTGATGGAATATTTGGTCGGATAATAACACGTTTAGTACCAATAAATATCAATCCAGAGAACATTTTAATATCGAGTGGTAATTGGTTCATTTTCCGAACGAATTAAACGATAATGGTTATCGGGCAAATGGAGGGTTATTGATTAATCATCATCCGTTCATTTCCAACAACGCTAAATGTTATTTTCAAACGAACTCCAAAAATAATCAAGAAAATGAATATCTATTTGAAATGAAATTTCTCTACATTTTACTATCCTCTATCGTTCCTACACTGTAGGATCTGATCAATGCCTGCCGGAGAACTCCACGATAGACATTCAAATATAGACCATATTAGTTAGGTTAGGGTTTTACTTTTGGCGCGAGGTCCAACTTCAAAAAATTTTACATGGGGACCTTATGGAGGTTTGAATTCAATATGGAACTACACAAGTACATAATGAATGTTAGCTCTTAAACATCTTGAGCTAGATACCTTTATAATGAAATGAAACTAGTGATGTTCAATAAATTTTCTATTGTCGCAGATCAATTCAGGTAAACGTAACGTCACAGCTGTCAACAAATTCCGCTCCCACTCCACTACTAACCGAAAACTTAATCAACGTTCATCCATTCTATTCAGTTATCAATATAAATTCATAGTAATCTTAAGGAAGCTTCATATTCCAAACTAAACTCAGACAAGCTTCTATTCCAGTAATAATAATCTCTTTGTAATCTGAAGTAACAATGTCAAATATTATAAAATTATCTGCAATCAATGATTATTTTCGTGACGATTTGAAATGCATACAGAGAGGTGAACAATCTTTCATCTGGACATTTAGAAATGTGCAATTTTGATGCAGGATTGAAAATCATTAAGGGAAAAGTGAAAGCAAGCATGAGTGACAAGAGCTATGATATCCAGGTGAGTTTTTATTCATAACCAATAATTTATTCTAATCAAGACAATTTAATTATTTATTGAGTGAGTTCGGAAGCATATTTATGGCAATTTTATGTAGGTATTCACCTATTAGGTTTGTTCTGGTTCAAACAATGGTACTAGAATATATTGAAAGTAGTTGCTTAGTTGCAAACAGAAAAAAGTTTAGATTATGTCTACAAAAATATGACTGTGTGACAACTTTCAACTGAATTGGATTCAGTAATAACATGAACTATGTGCCTATATCTATTCCACTCAACTTTGGAAAGTGCTATTGTTTATTGAATTATTGTATTTACAGGTGTTACTGAAGTTTAATTATGAAATTGAAAGCCTGTACCTGCACCTGTCGCTGAGGACAATTTGTATGCCATCATATGGCTTGTGTGCTATTACATGCGTTCTCCAATATTTCAAGAACTGATGTGGCGTGTATGTGGGTTCCTCGAACAACAGAAATCGAAGAACCAAATGAAATAACAACTGAGAATTTATTTGATCCAAAAAAAATTTAGAAGCAGTGAACAGCAGTTGTGGTTTATTGTGCCTTATGCAGGAAGACCCAAACATTGAAGCAGAAACATTGACTGTAGACATAGAGGAGCTTTTACAATCAGCAGATTATCAGAGAAGCCAAAATAAACTGGGCTTTTTCAGAGCATGCTAGCCATTGAAGAGAATAAAATTCTGGAAGTTGCTCAGAAAACAGAGGGACAAACTGACAACCAAGCATGGCTCATCAGTAGAAAACATAGACTGACTTCCTCCAATTTTGGTGAAATACTGAAGGCGGCCCGTAGACAGAGATATACTCCATCATTGTTCAAAAAATTATAGGGTAAGACTTTTCCTTTCTAATGTTTGTACTAATATAGAGTGGTCCACAGTATCGAAGGCCTTGCTTGGGTCAAAGAAGAGACATAAACAAGGCTTTCCATATTCTAGGGCTTTCAACTATTTAGTTGAATTGAGTTCATTTATATCGCCAACCTGAACCAATTCTTGTTTTTCCTTTACGTCTGTGTAACAATAAATCAATCGCCCACAAATAACATCTTTCACCTTCAAACAAAAGCGACGCATTACACAAAAAATGTCAAAAATAACAATGATTGTTTCGGTATCACCTTTATATCTATATATGGGTTGTTGATAATGAATCAAATCTAGAAATTCATTTATTTTCCAGAAGAGAACTCAAATTACAATTCTAATTCATTTCACAATGCCACTTGTAATTTCAGATGTTTCTGGGTAATGATTTAATAACTCGCAGTANGAATGTCTTTCCTTTCTAATGTTTGTACTAATATAGAGTGGTCCACAGTATTGAAGGCCTTGCTTGGGTCAAAGAAGAGACATAAACAAGGCTTTCCATATTCTAGAATTGAGTTCATTTATATCGCCAACCTGAACCAATACTACAAAAGCGACGCATTACACAAAAAATGTCAAAAATAATAATGATTGTTTCGGTATCACCTTTATATATATACACTGTGGTACCTTTAACTGGAATAAATTTAGTAGAATTGTAGCAGAATGTTTCTTGCAAAATTCCTGAGACAGGTCAATTTTGTTTTCAAGATAGATACATTTCTACATTCTAATGAACCAAATTACATGCATCCCTTACATAGGGTAGCTACCCCCTAAATTTTTTTAAATCGCAATAAGAGTTGATTTGTATTAAATTTTAAAGACATATTATTCCTCTAAACAGCAGTGCTCGATTTTTAAAATTTCGTTGATTAGTTTCCGAGATACTATCAATTTAATAATTTGCATAAAAAATTAGCATTTTTCAAATTATCCTCATGTCTTATGAAAAATGCGCAGCTTT
>NW_019296292.1:0-13230 GCF_000500325.1 Leptinotarsa decemlineata | reverse complement strand
CAAAAAGTGGCATTTTATATCTTGAATTTTATAATTGAAATCAATATGGGAATGATCAAAAAGTACTTATCTATTTATTTTTTGATTTTCATGGAATTATTTTCCAGTACTGCCGCCAGTAGTAAAAAGACGGCAACTACAATTTTTAGTGATTTTCAGGTTTAACGGTCGGTAAGTTGGTGTGACTGTTTTCAACCTATATACGAAGTTTAAAAGCGGTAAAAGTAGTCAGTATACATAAAAAAAGCGGATCAAATTGGCCGTAAGTTCGGAGCGTCATCAGTTCAGGAAGTTAAAAGGCGGCAAGTAGTAAATATTTAGTGAGTAGGCGGTAACTACAGAAAATGTTGTCAATTACCGCCTTTTTATTACAAACTCCCCGATTGATATATGTTAGTACTGACTGTTTTCTTGTCGGTGTCACAAATCGTGTTTATATTTTCTAAGTTAAAGTAACATAGTAGTGGTCAGTTCAGTAAATGAGTGAGTGCTGAGTGGAATTGTTAATAAATAAAAATAGTGCAAAGAATCCACTTCTATAAATAATGCATTTTGCTAAAATAATATTTCACTATAATGTCGACAAGTAGACTTCATCTTCTAATAGCCTTAGCTAGAAATGAAAGCCTAATGTCTAACATTGCAGATTTTCAACAAAATGATGACCTAGGTAAAAATCATTTTTTATATTAAGAACCGATTATCTAATTGATACTCAATATTTCAAGATGTTGAATCTGATAAGATAACCGATTGTACTGAAATTAGAGAAGTTATATTTGCAAGAACAACTTCAACGTCCGATTTGCTAGATGTTCCCAATGATATTCAAACAACTTCAATTGATGTTAATGGTAAGTTTTTAACATACTACTTGTGGTTTGGGGGTGGTTATTATTTACAATAATTGCAGACAATAGTTGGAATATTGATATCAACAGTATACATGAATTCATTTATGTCCGAGAGAGTAAGGATGATAGCAATTCAGGCGTCTTCAAATATGGTGAAAATGAGATACCATCAGGCTCAGTTGTGATATTGAAGAATACTAATTCTTTTACACATGAGCATGCTCCTTTTTTACCAGTCTCTAATGAGAATAGCAAGATTACCGTTATACAGCAGATTATAACAATACCGACACGAATCGTGAAAGTAGATTCTGAAGATCAATTCAATCAAGAACATATTTTGGATCCCTCGAATAGTCTTTTATTGGTTACCAAAAGAAGTAAATCCAGAAAAAGGCGTACTCTTTCGACGCCACTTGATGCGAGAAAAAAAGCCAAAAAAAATTAAAAACGAAAAGAATATTACGTTAAACCTCCATGTTCAGTCAATTGTAGAAGAAAATGTATCTCGCATATAGATGAGAATAGGAGGATCCAGATAAATGATGAGTTCTGGCAAATGAGCTGGAATGAACAACGTCAGTTTATTTTGAATAATACTCAAAGGTTGAACGTTGAAAGGCAAACTAACAGAGTTGATGTTTCTGATAGGAAAAATAGCTACACCTATCACATGAAGAATGAAAATGGTACCATTTTTCAAGTATGAAAACCATTCTTTCTGACTACCCTTGGTTTTAAGCCAAGCAACGACAAAGTTGTTCAGAACACTCTCAATATGTCTGTCAATCACCTTACGTTTACACGCGATATGCGAGGTTTGTATATCATTTCGGTGTTTAATACAATTTTCCGCCTACCTCTATCCGAAGTATACATTTCCTGACCTCAAAGTAGGAGGCAAAGTCGTACTTTTTTATTTGAGGGAGGCGGAAAAATCATATGTTTAACATGAGAGTAAAGTGCCTTTTCCTCCTTTGAATGATCAATGCCCTCCGCTACGCGACGAAAACTTCATACTCGGGAAGAAAAGTAAAACATTTCTCCCTTGTCATACAAATAGCTATTATTTATTCAGTATTACTTTTCAGGAAAGAAGCCTTCTACCAAAAAACTGTACAGAACTAAGATACGGCTCCATATTGAATCGTTTCACCCCTCAATCTCTCATTATCGTAGAGAACATGCTCCCAATAGACGGTATCTGCCAAGTCATTTAACTTTGACATATATGTGTGAGGAATTTAATAAGGATAATCCAAATTTTAAATGTTCGTATGACGTATATAGAAATGTTTTGAAAGAACTTAATATTTCATTTGCCAAACTTGGTCACGAAGAGTGTGAGATTTGTGGAACATTTGATCAACACGAACACACCAAAGATAATCTGCGGATCTGCAGAAAGTCATAATGCTACCACGCATGCATCAATATAAAATTGTCCTATTTACCCCGAGAATCGTCTTATTCAATGAAAGTTTTGTTCAACGTCAACATCAACGTCAATTGAATCCCATTGCCATCCTATGGCACGAAGGAATTTCTGGAAGGAAGAAAGAAGACAAAAACAGGGATGCTACCACGATAACCCTCTGGTTAGACAACTGTTCGGCACAGAACAAAAATTGGTGTTTCTTCACGTTTCTGGTCTATATTGTTCAAAATTGTACTGAGATTAGTGCAACACAAATTTACATAAAGTATTTCGAACCAGGACATACATTTATGAGCGCAGATAGTTTCCATCACCAGGTAGAACAAGCGATGAAGCGTTATGGAAATACTTATGACTTTAGTGATTTCGAAAAAGCAGTACAAGACGCAAATTCTAAAAAGGTGTCAATTATTTCCATGCAGCTAAAATATTTTGCAAATTGGCTGGATTGCACTTCACAGGCCAAACTTGAAAAAATTAACCCTCGGCCATATCTGAATAGCATAGTTCAGGTTTGTGCAAGTAGGGGTAAGAATACCCTCAGATACTGGATGGATTTTGATGGTGAAGCAGTTGAATTGAATTTATTTAAAAGCAAAATCAATTAAAACAGGTATAAAAAAAACCACAATTTCCAAGTGCCTTTCGTGGTATACCTCAAAATAAAAAAGATTCCATCATCAAGAATTTATGTCCACTAATGCCGGAGAACAAGAAACAGTTCTGACATAAAATGCCCGTTGAGTACGTTGCCGATTTGAACGTTGTTCAAGAATAAAAATTTTATATTAGATCGTGTCTAATAAATTTATTTTCTTATATTTTGCGTTCATTTTATTCAAGTGATCTGAGAAATTCGAACAATGATTCGTATTTTTGGTACTTGCCGCTTTTATATAACGTATTACCCTACTTTTTGTCTATTATCAAAGTAGTTGAAACGGATGCATGTGATACAATTAAGTGTTACGTATCGCTCTAGGCTCCAAATTGGATCTACGTAGTTAAAACGATGCATGTGTTATAACTTCAATGTCTAAGGACACAAAGCAAAAATATATATTCCAGAACACAAACACTTCCATATTTTTCACTAACGAAACGAAATATTTTAAAGTTCTTTCATTTCTTTCGTGGCGTAGCACAAAAACGTTTTTCGCCAGCTGCTGGAAAATAATTCCATGAAAATCAAAAAATAAATAGATAAGTACTCTTTGATCATTCCCATATTGATTACAATTTAAGAGCCACCGGAATACAGCTGTTTCAGCCTATTGGGCATCGTTAGTACCGGGCAGCAAGTTGAGTTGGGTGTCACACCAATAGGTGGTTTCACTTATGTTTCGCTTGCGTTTACGCAGCTATTTTTATCAAGTACTTTCTTGGTTTTTTCTCATTTTGTTAAAAAGTTGTCATTTTGATGTTGAAGACTTCTTTCAAAATTGAAATTTTCAAATTGAATATTCTCAAATAGCACAGGTATTCTGTTTTATCCGTTATTATGTTTTATATATCTATATTTATCATGTCCTTTTTATATTACAGCCCTCGATAAAGCTAATAAACATTAGCGAAAGCTAATGTGCGTTGAGTTTTGGTGCTTTTGGGTTGTCGACTTTGTATCTGTTCAATGTTTTGTTGTCGAAGATCTGTTTGTTGGATTTTATTAGGCTATTGATTTGTCTTTCAATTTTTGTGGTTGGATCGTGATTGATCGTGAAATCGTTTTCCGTTATGTAATTGTTCACTTTCATGCTTAATTCCTGTTTTTCAATAATAACTGTGGCGTCGCTTTTGTCGGCTTTAACTGCTGTGAGGTTGTTAGAGATAACTTTACCCCACCAGATAACATGAAACTCATAAAACAAGTCAATAAGGAAAACTGCATGGACATTTGGGAAAACTTAAACATCCATAAATTTAACAGTCAAAAATCACTTATCGAGGAACAAGTACAAATCAAAATACAACAAGACCTAACATTCAGTATGTCAGATAAAACAATATACACTCCTAGAAACCATAAACCTAGAGAAGATTTGACACAAAGAATAGTAGTGGAGAGGTGGCATAAAAGGGACAAGTGTTGAAAGAGACAGTTGCTTAAACTTTTACTTTACTAACAAAACAAACTTTTGCTACTAACCGATAGATGACTCTGGTGGCACACAATTTTACCACGAAACCTCGTGGTGTCAGTGAATACTGTTCACAAGTTGATATCTGTTGTTCGTTTGGAGCTGTCAGATTATTAAAAAGTTGTATTCAGTCATTAATGTTAATTCATAGTTATTTGGGCATTACAATTACTGAAAGTGCGTTGAGTTAAAGTAGATACCTTGTGGATTATTGTATTATATACTATTTGGCTGAAGGCTTGGTAAGTTTTTCATAAATTTCTAAATTTCTCATCTTTGTTCCGTTGTGTTGAAAGGGACATACATTAAAGCATTGAAAGGGGCATGTCCCTTTCAATAATGTGTCCTTATATTGTTTTTCTGCTTACTGAAGTAGCTTTATTCAATTACAGAGTCCAAATATTGTGTAATATGGATGCTAAACCCAAAAAAAGGATAAGAAAATCCAAATAAACTATACAGGAGGCTATAGGACATGGTTTTTGATGGTAGAATGTCTGTTAGATCAGCAGCATCTGAATGTGATATAGCTAAATCAATGCTAGCTCGACTAGTGGCACAGGCAAAAGCGTGTACTCATGAAAATAAATTTGTTTACGAGCCACAGATTGGGAACAGAAGAGTATTTTCACTTGAAGAAGAGATAAGCTTGAGCCAATATTAAAAAATATCCTCAAAAATGGCACATGGTCTCACTTATTCACAAACTCGAGAACTTGCGTATCAATACGCTGAGAAACTAAATAAGGAGATGCCAAAAAATTGGAGATCTGACAAAAAAGCAGGAGTAGATTGGATGAAACTGTTTATGAAGAGACATCCCGAGCTGTCTCTGCGCCGCCTGGAGAGAAAAAGCTTGTCGTGGCCAACAACAGTGAAGACATTTTTCGAAAACTTGTAAAAAGTGTTAAAAAAGTACTCATTCACAGGAGACAAAATTTATAATGCCGACGAAACCACTGTTACTGAGCTTCCTTCCATCATCGCTGAACGTGGAGCCAAGCAAGTCGGGCAGGTTATCTCTGCTGAACGGGGACAGCTTGTAACAATGTTGGCATTTGTTTCGGCTTCAGATAACCACGTTCCTCCGGTATTCATATTTCCTAGGGTTCGGTTTAAGGACTTTATGCAGGAAGATTGCCCTACCGGAAGTCTAGGCTTATGTCACAAAAGTGGATGGATTACTTCTGATAACGTTTATTTGGCATTTAAACATTTTGTGGAAAAAGTACGTCCATCAAAAGGAAACCCGGTGTTACTACTAATTGACAATCACGAGAGTCACATTGATATTGATGTCATATATCATGCCCGTGAAAATGGCATCATAATATTAACATTTCCGCCACACTGCAGTCATAGGCTGCAGCCCTTAGACATCTCGGTATTCGGGCCATTCAAAAATTATTTTAAAGTTGTCCAAAATGATTGGATGGTATCAAATCCGGTTAAAACCATATCAATCTATCATTTACCAAAATTAGCCAATTCTGCTTTTATCAGTGCTTTTACACCCAAGAATATTTGCTCCGGACTTTCAAAGGCTGGTATTTATTCGTTTGATAAAAATATATTTGCGGAACAAGATTTCCTATACGCATCTGTAACAGACCACGAAGATCCAAATAAACACGTTGAACCAGAAGGGCCCAATCTAGAAGGTGTACCCTCTGCTGAACCGCATCCATCCTGCTCCACTGACCCATCTATAATATCACCTGCTTCTGTAAAACCATTTCCAAAGGCACCTCCGAGACAATTCAGTCGAAGAGGAAGAAAAAGAGGAACTAGTCGCATAATCACTGCCACACCAGAGAAAAATGAAATAGAGGAAGCCTGTGCATTAAAAAAAATAAACTAAACAAGATCAACACGAATGATAAAAAAAGCAATGAAAAGGAAAGTGTTGCAAAGTAGTAGCAGTGAAAGTAGCAACGAAGAGGATGTTGTCTATGCCGAAAGTGACAATTCTTTGGATTGGGAGGTTGAGGAAGGAACGAGGTTCGCCGAAAATGATTCTTTCAACGTGGATGATTTTATCGTCGTTAAATTTGTGAAAAAGAAAATAATCAGACATTTTATTGGGCAAACAAATGAAGTCATGGAAGTTGGCGAAGTCAGTGATAAGTTTTTAAAAAAAGTTAATGACAGTTCCTACCACTTTGTTTTTCCTAAGATTGATGACGTGGCTGATATCAAAAAAAGGGATATAGTACTCAAACTACCTCCACCTCTTGATAATGCCGAGACTGCAAGAGTGAAAGCTTTTTTTCATATAATACTGATTTATCACACCTACTTTAAATGTTTTTGTATGTGTCCCTTTCAGCCCCAAATGTGCCCCTTTCAATCCAGTGAGATGTGTTGAAAGGGACAAATACAGTGTATTACCCCTGTTAGCTACCATTTACGAAATTTTTGTACTGGCAAATATTGGTCATCTAGTCAAAATGAAGCTACTCACGGAAAATTAGCTTGTTAGTAATAAATAACGAAAAAGGGCGAGGGATCCCGGACTATATCGAATTCAGTCCATATCTTGTATGTAGGTGTGGAATAATCACGATTCGTGTTGTGTTCTCTGAATCTCATGAAACTCAATATTTGAATATTTCAAATTATTTATCATTCACAGCTGAAATATTGAGGAGTTCCACTGATAATTCAATTTGATGGAAGAAAGTCTTTAACTGCCTCAAGAACTGCCTCAAGTGCAAATAGGATTAATATAAACTACGCACTATAATCTTTTTATTCCAAGGACACTTGAACAAAATAGTGCTGTAGAATGTAGAGGTCTGGTGCAGTTAATGCAACAATGCAATTAGGTGACTGCAAAATCTGTCAGTCATAAAAACAAAATCTGAATACTTCATCCAAGTCAGACCATTTCTATAACAAATGATTTTCTTATCCCAACATTCAACTGATGCGAAACAAAATGCCTGAGTTTCCCTGTATCAGGAAAAAAGGGAATAGAGAAAGAATAAAAGTATTCAGTATCTGTTCATTGCAGCAATATCGATTTACTGTGGACTCGCTTGAAATACTTACAAAGGCCAACCAGAAAACCAAATTAATTATTCTAAAAGAAGATTAAGGCCGAAAAGAGACCGCGACTATGGTTGGTTATCAGCGCTTGAATATATTTCCGCTCTTTTGCCATGGCGATTAGAGAAAAAAATTTGTTAAAACTTCCAAGAGAGATAATCATCAGGTAGATTGAACTCTTACAAAGTGGGTGATGAACACCTACTTTCCTAAAAGACTAATGAAGGTGATTAATTTTTTCGTTAGGTTTTCAGGTACCCCACGTTCATTAACTCACAGTTTTTAGAATTTATTTGATGAATTTTCACATTGCTGTGAGAAATTTGAATATGAGCGCTTCAGTAGATGCCTTTGATGAAAGATTTCATTTCCATTTTGAATAATAAATGTAATTGAAATTGAATGCAGCTCATTTCCTATTCGCAATTTCTTTCAGTTTGTATGCATGTGTATGCGTTATATACAATGTAACTTGTAAAGTCTGTATCATTCATTTTCGAAAGCTTCACTTAAAGTTTGACTTTAGTATTAATTTATGTTTCGATAACTGAAATATATTAGTTACGTGATTCACAACTATCTGTTAAATTTACTCCTTTTTAAGGATACAATCAAAAGTGGGGTTATTTTTTGAAATATCGAGATTAAATTATTCGACCTTTCTTCAGCTGTATAAAAAATTATGGGTTTACATTATTTTTTGTGAATTGTACCATTGATTTACTTAACACAACCTACTTTGGACTTAATAATAATTGAAATTTTTTCCTATTCAGTTTGTATTTCAAATATTCGTTATGGAATTCAATCAGATATCATTCATAGAAAAGCTACAGAATATATTTCATGAAAGGGGTAAATTTTCTCTTAAGTCAAACACTGACATCCTCAATTGCAAATCAAAAATCAAATCAAAATATATTTTGTTGTCCGAAGTTTTGCATCTTATTGACAAAGTCCAAGAAAAACAATATTAATATAGAAAAAATACTAAAAAAGAAAAAATGTATATAAAAAAAGATAAAAAAATGTATAAATGTAAATATAGAAACAGTTCTAAAAATGTATAGATAAGATACCACCACGTATAAAGAGATAGTACAAATAATAAATTGCTAATATATTGCTGATATATTGTTAAAAGGATTCACTAAAATACTCTTCCAAACTTTTTGAAATGAGTGTTGCTTGAATTTGCAGATCTCATTTATAATGGTAAATGATTGAACAATTAACCACCATTATAGTATATGGAATCCTTGATTAAATTCGAAGTTGGGATGTGAAGTTGAAGGTATAATTGCTATTTCGAGTAGCATAAAGAGTAGAAGCAAAGTTGAACTTCGATTTATATTTATAAACAAGGCAAACCGTCTCTAAGATAAAAAGTGCGATGACTGTTAATATTTTATTGGCAGTGAACAAATTCCTGCACGAATTTAAAGGTGTATATTTTCAGGAGAGAATTATTTTTGGGGAAGATAGGTTTTGGATTTCTACTTCTCCATCTTTATACAAAAAATGTGGAAATCTTCCAAAGAAAGGAAGGAGAAATTTATTTTAAAATGAACTCTACTGAAAGAAAAGAAAAAATGTACAAATATGTTATCAATAAAACAACACAATTTTAAAATCACTTAACATAAATTGTAATATACATCGTGGAATACCGAAAGACTAGAATTTCTAAGCAAAATACTCTTCCAAACTGTAGAAGCACTTTTCCAAAACAAGGTTTTTTACTGATTTTCTAAATTTTTCAGGTTTATTAATTGATGTGATATATTTTGGTAGATGATTATATATTTGTCTACTTCTATAGATTTGAGACTGCCTGGTCAAAGATGATGTGGGCAGTGGAGGGGCAAGTTTTTTATAGCTATGCGTAGACCTTTCTGTATGACTTTAATTTTCTTTATGTTTGTGAAGTGAACAGACAGTCTGTAGAATGGATATTTCAAATATTGTTGATATTTTATTTCTGCAGAAAAGTGGCCTACACGAGTCACGCATCTCAAATTTGAATATTATTCTCAAAGCTCTCTTCTGGATAACGAATATACTCTGCATCAAAATCTGGTTGCCGGAGCCCCCAAAATACCGAAGATGACTCTCCATAAGTGAATAGTATGCACTTATTGCTGCTGAAAATCCGAGTTCACGAGATATGACATTTATGGCAAGTCCCACTTGAATGTAATCATTAGCGATAGCATATTCGATTCACACCATTTTTTATTTTTTCTAAATCTGAATGGATAGACCGAGTCAAAGTACCAGGATTTTTATTACGCCAAAGTACCGTAGTGTCATCCATCAATTTGTTGAAATACATCACATTTGCTGATTTCAAACTAGAAGGAAAGACACCAGTAGTGAACAGCGAGTTTATAGCTATTACTCAAACTTGAAGAGCTTCATCAGGTAATTGTAGAAACAACTTTGCTGATAGTTTGTCTTCACCAGCAGAATTTTTGTTTTTTTTTCTTTCATTACTGACTTGAGCTCACTCAAATCTGTTTCATATAAAAACAAGGAATTCATACCTTACCCAAATTTTGAAGCGCGTCAACCGTTGGAATGATATCGTTGGTTAATTTTGAGGCTATTGAACAATAATAATTATTTAACTTCTTACTTTCTTATTTTCTCTCAAGTCAGTCGGTAGCCAAGCGGTTCGGCGTGGGTGCTTTGTTCACTCACTCGAATTGACTGCCGTGTTGGTCGGTGGTTCAAGCCCTAGTCCGAACGATCGATCTTCACTTGCTACCGTCCAACCCGTGTTAGGAATCACACGTTAAAAGGTAAGACCTCGTTAATCCTTAGCTCGCACAAGTTTCGACTTCTGAGGGTTGTCGTTCGTAGGGGTGCGACAGCTGGTTAACGGAAAAACAGATTTTAAACAGATTTTAAACAGATTTACTATTGCCCACATTTCTTTTCGTTTATTTTCTGTTCACTCAATCTATTATTGTAATAGTGATCTTTGGCTAGTTTAAAAGATTGTCTGTAGATACGACGAAAATTATTAAAGTGTGACATTAAAAATATATTGTCTCTGTGAAATTTTCTAATGGTATGCAGGCACCTTATATTTTTCGAAGAAATTTCAAGTCCTTCAGTAATCCAAGGTTTAGATTATTTTCGTTTTATCAAGTGCAGGCGAAAGGCCTTTCTAAATTTTTCAAAGACAGGTTTCTGACATTCATTCACTGGATCTTCTACCCCATGTCGAGAATTCCAATCTGTGGTAATTTTGAAATTGAACATAATTTTTTTTGCTATATATTCGTACATACAGTTTACTCTGGTGTATGCTTTCACTGAGTTTAAAAGTATAACATTAACATTGAGACAAAGAAGTACACTATCAATGGATTAATTTTTGAACTTACGTTCAACTTCAGAAATAATTTATTTTATGTGAATGGTTCTATTAAAAAAATATTTATTGAGTTTTTCATGCAGTAACATAATGAAAGAAATAACATTAGCTGTTTGTTATTTGAATACGGTGTTCAATAAAAATTAACCCCAACGTGATGCACCGAAAACTTATGCTGACCGCAAAATAACTGAAAACATAAACCAACAAGAGCTTTACTGAATCATTTTTGGTTCGTTATAGTAGCTCCTAATAAATGCCGCTACTCAATGGACAAAAATGTTGAGATTACAGAAAAAGCACCTATCGGCTTCCTCTGCAATTTTGACAAGTTCAGAATTTTTGTTTGGTGGATTCAAAGTTTTGCATGACCACTGCTTCACAAGAAAAGTTGATATTTCATTTTCACATAGTGACTAAATTTCTGAATCGTCTTCTAAGGCTTTTTTCATTACATATTTTGCATATTGTAAATTCTTATTTTGGCTTTTTCCATTTCTGAACAAAACTCTCAACTAGATGATACCAGAGCCCAGAGGCATTACCTTCGTGATTCCATACTAGACATTGCTGGTTTATATCTCAATTCTTGACAACTGTGTTTGTTAATTGTTGTGTTTGTAGTCGTTATCCATATCTTTGTTATCTTGTAATAATTTTTCCAATTGACTATCTCTAATTGTTTTATTTTCTAAAAATTATCGAAACCAATCTCTGTCTTATTCTTTTACGCCAAAAAAGTGGATGTTTATCTGTATTGACTACACATAAATTTGAATATTCAATGATGTTCTTGTATTGTACACGAACTTGTGAAAAATCTACAACAAGTGAAAAGCCTAAGTGTGAGAGCCTAATTTAATATCAGTAATTTGTTACTTCGTTTGGGTAAAACGTTTATGAAAATCATAAATCATAATTGTAACTGCAGCCCTTGAATCTAGTTCAGAAAGAATTCTCACCTGGTTACCCTGCAGCGAAAATATAAATTCATTTCTGAGCTGAGGCTATTCTGCGTATATCGATAAGAGTTCATCGATTGGGTCTAAAGGGTCTAAACTTGCCTCCCGAGTGGTTCTGGGTTGTAATGAAGTTTCATCGTATCCACAAGGCCTTTGTATAACTTTGTTTCTCGATTATATGGGGAAATCTCATCAAAAAAATAGTATATGTCGTATTCATCGGAATCCATGTAATGTAAGAGGTAGGCTGCTTTTTTGTATCAGGGAGAGCCAAACCATCAAATGCGTTTTCCAGACGCATTATCCATCGATCGATCCTTATAATAGTATCTAAGGTTTCTATAAAAAATACAGTATGCATTGAAGGAGCTGCACCTTGTGATGGCATGTCTGGCTGGTGAAATCGTAGATGCGTCTGATTTGCTCCTCCCTAGAATCGTAATGAAATTTCAAAATTCAATTTACTTACTTTTAAATAAAAACATCTGAATTTCTAAAAATCACCATTCATATCTAGTGAATAATGAAAAAATATATCGATGTATTCTTTACCCGATTCCCTTCTTTAAGAGCCACAACCACAATGCAAATATATGAGTACATCAAAGTGTTTATTACAGAGTCAACACCAAGGGATGATTCCCTCCTGCGTGCGTTCTTCGACCCTCGACATATCGGATGTGCATGTGACAGCATGTCAAATAATCTAATCAGGGTGCCTTTTAGATGCCTTGAGAACTGGTCGTTAAGACGTGTACTTGAGAGGCATCAAATTCGTTCGTATTGGGTTTCTTGTTAACGTGATAACACCTTGACTATATGATGATAGTAAATGTAATCAACTTCTTGAATTCGTGACTTGATTATTACTGAAAAGTAGCATTCAACACGTGTGATATATTAGGTTGTTTCAAAAGTTTTGTCTGTTTCTAACGATAATAATAATAAATTTATGCCTACCGCACATTTATGATTTCAATTAGGAGACCTAGAATTTCTAGGATATCATAACATCACCACGGAGGCAGCTACAGCTACCTGCGTGACTTACGAGTTCAGGATATAAATATATAGAAGGAGGTGTTATCGAGTGTCTATGATTTAATTCAAAAAGGAAAGAATAAGTCGATAGGCTCCTGTTGGTGACTCCGTTCGTTCGTGCTGTTTTTTCGTTTTTTCGTTTTTGACAACCAAGTGTTGCCCATCTCTGCACTTGGATACACCGCGCTGATGAGGCCAATAGCCAGAAACAAGTGTCCGCGGTTTTATATCATATCCACTCGATAAAATCTCTCTATATATATTTCAATATCAAATTTTACAAAAAGGATTTGAAGCTTTATATCTTCTATTAATTATCTGCGAGCGCTTTCGACAGTTGGTAGTACTGTCATCTTCTAGG
>NW_019296291.1:0-13453 GCF_000500325.1 Leptinotarsa decemlineata | reverse complement strand
GGAAAAAGTCTGCATTGTTATCACACTCGTCATTATCCTTAGTACTTGTCTAAGGATACCACATTTTAAACAGATAACAAAAATTTTAAATAATTATAACTGCACCATATCGAATTTCAACACTCAAATCGCTATCAGTTCCTGAACTAGACAATGACAACATTACGGCTCGCATTCTATTCGTCACCGTAACATGTCTTCAAAATTTAATTTTATGACTCTTCAGCTAATCATAAAACTCGGTTAGTAAAAATCATCCAACACGAACCGCCAATTCCTCAGTCCACGTGGAGTAGTTGGCAGCGGCTTTATTTCTTTGTATTGGTTTCTGTGGCCTTTGAGGGCGCCGACTCTTTACGTATGCACAAACGACTTACTTCGACTATACCTCTGTGGGGAATAAACCCTCTCTGGCAAAACAACCCTCTGTGGGGAGTAACCCCACAGTAAATTTCATAAATTTCGTCTTGAAATAATTTTCTGATAAACCTATTGATAACGTTCTCCATTGAAATGCCAGAAATATTTCAAGATCATTAGATACATAAGTTATTTGTATGTTATGTAGAGTGTCATTTTTTGATAGGTACCCCATTTTAAGATGTGATCCTATCTTATCAATATTCTGATCCTATTTGTATCGGAATATGTATCCTTGTAAATGGTCAATAATTCACAACATCTTTTCAGCATCCAGTAGTTCAGTGAATACGAGGTCTGTTGAAAAAATGAGGGGAATGCTCATATTTCGCGTGTTACGTATATTCAATTGGCGATTATTTTGTTTATAGTTTTAGCTATTTGACATGTTTAATTTGTTCAAAGTATTTTGCGTATGGATCATTGACTTTGCATCAATTTTTTTTATAAAAAACGGAATTAAGTGCTCAGATACACTTGAAATGTTGACAGTAGCATACGGTGATTGTACTCCAAGTCAGAAAAATGTTTATGAGGGGTACAAGCTCTTCACAGAGGGTCGCTAGCCCTGGACGCCTCAGCACATCAACAACCGATGGAAGTGTAAAACATTACTACACCAAAGGTTCCAAACAGTGCATCATAATTATTGAATTTATCTGAAAATATCTGACAACAAAATAATTTGAAGTCATTGAGTAATCCACATAAAATTTCATTGTTGGTTTCCATGAATCACATGAGCATCCGTATAATGTTGAAAAGAACGTACTCACAAAGCGTTCAGTTATACTTCTGTCATTAATTCATTGACCAAAGCAGTATCTCTACACAATTTATGACATACGTGTAAAGTTAAATAAGATTTATGCCATACTTCCTCCAGGCTTATATTTTTTCATAATACCGCTCACTGTCCAATCTTTTGCTGTTTTAATAAATCACATCCCAGTAATGGACGATGCCGACAAACGTGTATAGCACCTATAAAAACTTTGCAGTCTTTTAGCCCTTGAAATACCTAATAAAAGAAAGAGGATACGACAGTAACCGAGCAAATCAATAAAGACATAAACGGGATGAAATGGAGTGGAAATATAAGACTTCTCGCGGAGATATACACATAAATAAAGAAGTGAAAAAGTTACTATACGGATGTCAAAAGCATTGCACTTGGAAAATTATTTTCGAGCGAAATAGCACGAGAGTGAGAAAGTTGATACCTATTTAGAAACTGTGAGATTAGAAACAATAACCAAATATGGAAATGCAATAGAATTACGTTTTCGAGTGATACATTTTGATTTTTTAAATTTTTCAAATTCAAAACTTTTCATGTCTGAACGATTGTTTCCTTTGCAATGTTTAGTAGATTTAGTAAGTGTTTCTCAGGGGCTAGTATGACAAGGAGAAGTATACCATTTCGTTTGAAGACGATGATGAGTCGGACGTACGATTTTAGAATCGTTGAACTGAGAATCGTTTTCAAGCAGGTATTTTATTATAAAGTTTCAAATCCAAGTTTGAAGTCCATACTAGAGATATATATGTAGGTACACTTCCCACCAGAATATCGGCACGATATGGAAACCATACATAATCGTATATACACACGAACGCGCTTATGATTATCGTTGAACGAAAATATTCATTTTGAAGATATTTGTTATTTCATTTTGTAATCACAAATAATGATATATCATATAAAAATGTATTTCTACCTCAAAAATATGAGTATCTTGTTCAATCACAGATCCGAACATTGCCAAGGATTTTCTTAATTCAAACAATACGTTATTTTCACAAACACGTGATAGAATATCTCTGCTCTAATTGAGTTAACCAGAAGGAACCAGCTTATGATTTCCAAAGAACGCGAAATGACGCATTTGAAGGCTTGTCATGACCACAGTATTTGCGAGTATTTACTGCATTCTTTAAAAAGAATATCCATTTTTCGTGGAAGCAGATAATTTTGGTGTCAAAGGGTCCTCTTATTAACGTAGAGATGTAGCACTAGGCGTCATCCGTTATAGGGCGTCGCGTTCTTCAATGAATTTCACTTACTTGAAGTTATCCAAACTTTGCTCATCAGAAGAGTTTTCCTGATATTTGTCCAACAATGCATCAGCCATTGTTTCAAAATTAATACCTGGAACAAAATGTACATTATCGTTCATTATCACTATTCGAAATGGCACAATAAAACTAGAATCAAAATCAATTAGATATTTTCTCATAGGTTCCTCATGAACATTTTCAACTTTTTTTGACTTGGAGAGCAACTTACATTCCCTTGTTGAAAACTACTCATTACGTTTTCAGTTTCCAAACGAAACATAGACATTCTATGCACATTCTCTCGGGAATAATCCTGCCATATTCATTCTAGCATATTTTACCCCCCCGATGGGTCTTCACCTTGCCGTGGTGGGAGGGCTTGCGTACTGTGATGAAGTTTCGAGCTTTGTCGGCGGCAGCTTAGCTGCTGGTAGGGTCTCCCATGCCGAAGAGGCCGTAACAGAACAGTCAAACCAAGAAGGACCCAGGCCTAATCCAAGGTGTGATGCGACCCGTGCCAAAGGATGAATGGTACCTGAGCCTCATCAGGTATCACTAACAGAGCTTTTGGAATACCGGGCGACCTCACAAAGTATACAGCCCTACATCCATAGAGGGGGCACCATGGATGTGGACAACCCTTTCTCCCATACTCGTGGGACTTGGATGGACACGAGAAGGGTCTTGAAGGGTCGTGAAGGGTCTTAACAGCAATTTTGAGAGTAATACAAACAAACCTACAACACAGTAAGGGGGCCTCGGCTGTCCTTACCAAAGTGATGGGGGGTTTGATATTGCTCTCATACAAGAACCCTGGGTGTACAGGGGAAAAATAATGGGATTGGGGGCATCAGAGGGGAGTTAATTTATAACAGAACTTCAAAGACCCTAAGAACATGCATAATTATCCGTAAAAGGTAATTATGCATGTTGCCAACCAGGGAAGTGGAGGAGTTGGTTAGGGCCTGCCAAGCAGAGGGACTACAACTTATAATTGGTTGTGATGCCAATGCACACCACCTAACCTAGGGAAGCACCAACACCAACGAAAGAGGTGAGCACTTACTACAGTTTATCATGGCAAATAACTTGAACATAGGCAATAAACCTACTTTCGTAAATGCGAGACGTAGTGAAGTGATAGACGTAACGATAGGAACTACATTTGTAAGTAACTATGTTCGGATATGGAATGTGTCCGATGATGAAAGTTGTTCAGACCATCGACACATGAACTTTGAAATCGAAGGGATTCAGACCTCGATCCTAACGTATCAAAATCTCCGGAAAACAAACTGGGGAGCCTATACGGTAGACCTGGAAAACTGTTTAGATCGCATGGATTTTGACATCAGAGATTCCATAGACCTAGAGTTGACAGCAGATCGATTACAGGTAGCTATTATCTCTACGTACAACGAACATTGTCCCATAGTAAATCAGAGATCAAACAGGAATGTGCCCTGGTGGAAGATCTGGCGAGGATGAGACAAAAAACTAGAAAAGCCTTCAAATGTGCAAGGAAGTCAGGTTCATGGGACCAATACAGAAGGTTCCCAACTGAGTATAACAAAGTCCTGAGAAAATCCAAGAGAGACACGTGGAGAAGGCAATGTGAGAAGGTCGAACAGACCCAAGCATGTGCCAGGCTCTACAAAATACTCTCGAAGGAACCTCAGGTCTCAATAAATAATTTGAAAACAAATACGGGGGAGTATACAAAAACTGGAGAAGAGACTATCAGTATCGGTACACTTTCCCGGGTCAGAAATTACAAATCTAACACCGGAGTCCTGAGCGAATTCATAACTGGAGACCCCGAAAAGGGCATCCAGGGAGGACTGGCAAATGACAAAGAAGGTGATAGATATGGAGAAAATAAAATGGGCTGTAAACTCATTTCAACCCTATAAGTCGCCGAGACCGGATGGCATATACCCAGTAATGCTTCAAACGGGACCGGAAGTACTTTTTTAAAAATTTGTGTTTAATTCTCAGGGCAAGCTTAGCACTGGGACACATACCATACCGAAACCTGGGAAAATCGGACAAAACTCGGCGAAGGCTTTGAGACCAATTAGTCTCATGTAATTTGCGTTAAAAACGCTAGAAAAACTACTTGACAGGCATATTAGGGACATAGCACTGGCTATCAGACCATTACATCGAGACCAATATGCATACAGGTCAGGTATGTCAACAGAAACGGCTCTATGTCAGGTAACAGAAAGAGTAAAATATACTTACAAAAACAAGGAACTACTTTTAGCTGCTTTCTTGGACATTGAGGGCGCATTTGATAATATGTCTTTAGAATCATCCAGGCGTCGAGGAAAAGAGGGATCGACATGACAAGCTGTAGGTGGATAGACTGCATGCTTAGGGGAAGATTGGTATATACAACGTTTATGGGGGAAACAGTCGTGGCATGGGTAGCAAAGGGCTGTCTTCAGGGGGGGGTTTTATCCCCTCTGTTATGGAACCTTGTAAGGGACTAGCTATTATGTCTCTTGGACCGTAATGGGTATAAAGCACTGGGCTATGCAGACGACTTAGTCATCCTAGTCCAGGGTAAATACAATAATGTAGTGAAGAGATGCATGCAGCAGGCCCCGAACATTATAACAAGATGGACCGAATAAGAAGGGCTTAACACAAGCCCATCCAAATCGACCATAGTAGTCCAAGAGGACTAAAACGGAGGTACTCGGACCTCTGAAACTTCGAGGTGAAGAAATACAAGTGTCGGAGGAGGTTAAATATCTGGGAGTAATCCTAGATTCCAAATTGACCTGGAACCAACACTTGGACAGGATAAAGAGGAAAACGAAGGTAGCACTGATGCTCGCCAGACGCACCTATGGAAAACCATGGGGGCTAAAACCAGACATGGTATATTGGCCATACACGATTGTGGGTAAACCCATGATAACATAAGCATCTCTGGTCTGGTGGCCAAAGATGAAGCAGGCGACCGTCATCAACAAACTGGGCAAGGTGCATAGACTTGCATGTTTTGGAATTACGAGAGCAATGAGAACTACCCCAACAGCTGCATTGGAGACACTCGTGAATCTACCTTCTTTATACTTTGTGATAATGGGGGAGGCCAGGATGGGTCAATTCAGACTGGAAAACTCACCGAACTACAAAAGATCGGACCGAACGGAAATTTCGGAATAAGTTGAGGAGCATATATTGAATATGTGCACGGACCACATGACACCGAAGTACACCTTTAACACAAACTTCATGGCCACAATCATGAGCCGTGAAGAGTGGAAGACCATCAGTCATCCCGAAAACATGTTTGGAAAAAACATCTGGTATACAGATGGATCGAAGACCAAACATGGAACGGGAGCTAGATTATATCGAGCGGATAGAAATCTAAGCTACAGCTATCCGCTAGGACTATACACATCCGTGTTTCATTCGGAAGTGTATGCTATCTTGCAGTGTGCAAGGCTAATTAACTTGAGACCTCAAAGAAATGAGCGGATCAATATTTATACAGACAGCAAGATCGCACTAGGGGCTCTGACAAACCGGAACTGAATGAACAGATTAGGACATAGACCAATAAGAAGTACACAGAGTACTGGACAAAAGTACCTGGCAACAAACACAGTAGAACCTTCATTAGGGAACCGTCCGAGAAAAGAACCGAAGAACTACTTGAATATAGTAGGGATCGGCTCAAAATAATTACAGGGTTACTAACCGGTCATTGTCCGCTTAGAGGACACCTGAATAAAATGGGGCTGTACAACGGAGACCTCAGCTGCATATTATGCAACGAAGGGATAGAAACAGCTCTATACATCTTATGCGAATGTGAGGCACTGAATCACAGGAGGCAGGCATTATATGGACGTACAAAATTACGCCCAGAAGAATATGACGAACATCCAACACGGAACCTGTACAAACTAGTACAGGGAACGAGACTGATGGAATGAGTGTCATAAGAAGATGGGAGAATAAACGCAATAAGCCCAAGAGGCTGCAGTGTTTTCTGGAGATTTGGACGGAATGGACAAGTCAGACAGCTCCCAAGGTACAAAAAAACATATTCTATGAATATTCTAAAGGCATGTATATATTCCGAAAATATTCTATTAATATTTGGAATATATACGTTCGTTATATGACATACAGGGAATATTCCATGGATATCTGGTGCCGTGTGGGATAGGGTGACCAAAGTGTTCTAACTCAGCTGCAATATAGACATCTCAAATTCAACGACGAAGTTTCTCATTTTGGAGCTCAAAACTATCATAAATCCTTTTTCAATAACATCAGTTTTTCCATCATTAATTGAGAATATTTTTCGAAATATTCTTTTAGAGATATTTTTTCAAGGAGTTAATATTTTTCACTTTTAGGAAACTCCAGCAAACTCCCCATCCATTCGTAAATTACTTCAATTACCAAAAATAATGGATCGACTTCATCCATAAGTAAATAACTGTGTTTGAACTTGACAATAGAATTTTTTCCGAAAATAACCACTAATTCATGATTTTTGAAGTATACAATCACGGTTAGTAATTTTGAGTCTCGAAATGATCAGCTATAAATTGGCTGTCATGATCTTGTGAGATACACTTGGGTATTTCATTACTAAAAAAATAATCATGGAGTAAACAGTTCAGAATAAATTTTCTAGTTGCCCGCTTTGAAGCATAAAGGACCAAATGCTTAACAGCAGGTAATTTACTCCACCTCTTTTTTCAATTAATACCTAGATCATACAAATCTAAAGCTATTATATCATCTTCTGCTGACCTAATCCGCATAGTCATTCAACAGCTTGGTAATTTTATTTTTCAAATCTATTGAAAAATCAACATGAAATAACACTTTTGTGCTTTCAACATTAATTATGGTATTTTGATAGGACAGCGCTTCAAAGCAACCACAAGGCCAATTTCAACTGAGGGATTAACTCCTTGATGACAGAGAACGTCTGGTATAACTATATTTTAATTTTTCCATCTATAAATTACTCTTCGACCTCCTAGGTCAAAATCAGCCTAGAATTTTCTCAAGAAGTCAATAACCAAAACGAACTCATCGGTCAAGTCTGTGATCAGCAAGAATCCATAAGAGTATGAGAATTTGTGGAGAAATCCAGTTGGGCTTGCAACATAGCTTTCCTATGTTTGGATTTGAATGATCCAATAAATTGCTATGAAAATATTTTAATTGATTCCATACGTCTAAAGAGAATACTGAAACTTGGCTTCCGGTACATATCACATAAAGCAGGAATAGAGAAACGAAAAACTGATACAGTTACTAGAGGGGACCTTTCAACCTGTTGTAAATCACAATGAGACAACAACTTCACCTGAAGACTATACAGAGCTACATTAGCCCCGCATAAAACTGATCCTATCTGTGAGTTCACTTGAGGTAGGAGGGTTGAAAGTTTTCCGAATTCTCTGAGGTTTCCTCCATTTCCAGTGAAGAAACGTGCTTGTTTGCATTATAATTAGCTTTACTGTCACGGCTCTGCCAGGGACCTTTAGGAGCAAAATTATTTTTATTTTTAGAAACATTTTTTCTTGAACGAACGTCCGCTTGACGAAGTCTATCAGAAGCTTTCGACAGATTATGTTCTTCAAAAATGTTGAACATATATTAGGAGGGAAATGTATTTCCACCAACGATATAGTTTTCTTATGCATATAAGGTGGTTCTAAGTAACGCGTCATTGTCCTGGTAGGTCCCATCATTTTTCAAAACTCTCATCATCTTTCAATACTCAGTTGCTTCATAGGTCTTCAACTCTGAAGTAAAAACCTTTTTCAAAATCTTAGTTCTGAATGTATTAAGAAAAGCATCGCCCTAAGTTTCTGCATAGTCTTTTAACAAAACTTTAATTAGACTTTTGATTCCTTGAATTGAAGTCTGATAGGTATCTAAATCCTCCTCTAGATTGAGTAAAAAAATTATCTAATGAAATTCCTTTGAATCTTTGCAAATTGGCAAGCACTGAAAATTCCTCTAATCAAACTTTTCGGTACATGTCCATTGTCTACATTTGTTGCCTCACTATTTCTTATTACTACAGTTATGTGGAAAATTTCAGATTTTCACTCAAATTATTTGAATTACTAAACTCCACAAGTGAACAAGTTTCGCTGCTATTCTGGACACATTATCTGCATGCAACATGTGGGGCACTGTTGGTCAATGAATCCGCCTCATACCCGTAGAAGCAGGTGGTAGGCTGAACTTCTTGTTGAACCCAGTTCTTTTCTAGCTCTGCTGCCTACTCTCAGGTGTTCGCTCTGAATAATATAGGGAATTACAGGACCATGTTTAATGAATTATTTGAATTACCTTGTTCAATATTGTGTTGACCTCCTGCGGCTACTTCACCTAAATATCCGGCATTATTGTTTCTTGCATTATTATTTCTCTGAAGTTTCCTTTGTATTTTTTGTCAGACTTGGTTTTCCTTTTGTAAAACGTGGTTACGTTTCGGAAACTTGTAAGGAGAATTTTTAGAAATCATTTTCGTATTTTTTGCTTCGCCGTTCGGTGAACGCCAGATGAACAGGTATTGTATATTTCTCATCGGGTTTCAAGTGAGTTTCTTGGAGGCAGAGACAGAAAGGACGCGTTTTCAGCAGAAGTTCCTTTATATGTATATAATGGTGGTTAATACCATTACAATTCCATTGTATGAGGTTTTCGTATTGGTTCATTATAATAGTAGATCTGAAATTCAGGTATTATCTGCTGATAACATACCATTTAAGGCGAATGTAATTATATCACAGTTATTCTCACAGTTTATATCACAATTTATATCAAAGTTTATAGAGTTTATATCACAGTCTATATCACAATTTCAGTAAAATTATCATTAATTCCTAGTTCTTTTGTTACGACCCCGACCACGTCCGGAGTTCTTTTTTGGCTGTCTACTTTTGGATGTGTTATTTTTATTATCTTCTTCTGAACTAGGTTCTAATTGACTTCTATCTCGTTTTTTCTGTTCCGATGTGGTCGAATAGTTGGTGGACATTGAGTCCGTTCGATACCTGCTGGGATTTTCTGTTGTGTATGGCCGATTCGCAGACGCGTGAGAACAACTTGTTCTTTCCTGGTCAATTTCAGTGGTGAGATTCGCTTATTCACACTTGGTTTCGAGCATTTAAATTTCGCATCAGTTTCATTCCAAAGAGTCTGCCAGTCAGATATTACTTTGGTTTTATTAAAATCCTTCAGATCTTCTAAGTGAAGTGGTACATCTTTATATCCGTTAGAGTTAACAATCATTCTAGCTGCGTTATCCACATTCTCGTTGTTCTTCATGCCACTATGACTAGGCCCACATGAAGCTGACAGTTCTACCGCTTTCCATCATAATATGAATTCTGGCAAGAATAATTCTTGCAAGGAGGTCAAGAGTAAATTTATTTGGAATGATCTTATGGAACTCAATGAGTCGGTACAAATTAGGAAATGAGTTTCGTTTCGTGTGAATTCACAGAATAATAAAGACTGGTATATAGCGTATAATTCTGCTGTGTAAACGCTGGTTGTTGAGTGCATCGACCAGCTATGGAGGTATCCATCTACAAGGAATGCACAGCCCACCCCATACTCGGTCTTTGATCCATCAGTATTTATTTTGCAGTAGTTTGGAAATTTACTGATGTTATTCTAATAGTTCAGTTTGCGTTGTTGTGAATTCAATTCTGACTTTTTCATTTCACTTCCCGAAACATTGCAATATATATCAGCCAGTTTCCATGGAGGGAACTCCGGGAGAGCGAGCGTGAAAACTCTCGAATCTGGGATAATACGTTGTTCTTTTATGTGTGTACCTGTTGGTCTGGTTGCCGTTGGTTTTTGTAGAAATGAATCATGGATTTTTTTCATTGAAGAAGATATCATAATTAGGGTGGTTAGGTTAACAGTATATTTTCACAGCATAGTTTGCAAGAAGTCTGTTTCTTCGAAATTCAAGAGGAGGGGAAGCAGTCTCACAGCAGAGTGATATTACAGGACTCGTTCTGAAACATCCCGTTATCTGTCTCAGAGAATTATTTTGAAGTTTGTTCGAAGTTTTCAATCGTGTTGGTCTGGCCGAGGAATACTGCACTACCATAATCCATTCGAGAGAGAATAAGGCTGCGATAAATATTCAGCAGAATTTCATGGTCTGCTCCCCATTTGATTCCTGTAAGAGCTTTTATGATTTTCAGTGGTTTCTGGAATCTTTTCATCAAATTATCCCAACACCCTATAATAGCTTCTTGAATTCTGGTCCTAAATTTCCTGTCATTGAGAAACTGTTGTAGGAAAAGCGGCAGATAGCCTCTGAATCCCCATTCATGCAAAGTTCTCAGTACCCCATATCTCCACGTGAGATCGAAAGCTTTTTCAATATCAAACAATATAGCTGTTAGATGTTTTTGTTTGACGAAGCTGGACTGTATTTCATGTTCCAAACAAGACAGTGGATCTAAAGTTGAACGAAATTTTCGGAATCCTGCTTGGAATCTGGAGAGAAGGTTTCTATTCTCTAAACAACAGGTTGGACGGTTGTTTACTATTTTCTCCAACAACTTACTTAGGCAGTTGGTGAGAGAAATTGGGCAATAACTCTCAGGTAAGGTGGGATCTTTACCAGGTTTCAGAATTGGAATAATATGAACCTCTCACCATCTTTCAGGGTAGGTTCCTTCAGACCAAACTACATTGAAAATGTGTAAAATGTCCATCTTTGGTTTTTCAGGAAGATGTTTTAGGAATTCGTAGTGGATTTTGTCAGGTCCAGGTGCTGAAGGTTTTGCTGTGCTTAGCGCTTCCCTGAATTCATCCATAGTGAGAGATGAGTTGTAATCATACAACTCCTCTGTCTGAAAATTTATTTTGTTTTGTTCGTATTCCTCTTTAATATCAAGAAATGTAGGATCATAGTTTTCTAATGAGTAGATGTTTTGAAAGTGGTCACTAAAAATTACAAGGTTTCTTCTGGAGTTGTTATGTCATGTTGGTCCTGGATGATGTGAATAGGCGACGGGTAGAAGTTCTTTCCAGAAATGTTTCTGATTTTTCTCCATATTCCAGCTAGTGATGTGTCTGCGGTCATAGAGCTCGTGAAATGTTTCCAGCTTTCTCTTTGACTCTTCAGTTTCAGACGCAGTTTCGCACGCAGATCATATTATCTTGTGTGGGTTTTTTCTTGAATACGTTGAAGGCATGTTCCTTTTCTTTAACAGCTGCAGCAATATCTCCGTTCCACCATAGTACTTCTCTCTGAGCTGTTCTATTTTTGGTTCCCGGTATTGATGTATAGGCTGCTTCTAGGATAGCATCAGTGATATTTTCAACTAGTGAATCGATGTCACCAAGACTTGGTGTGAAATTTTCTATTGTAGCATAGAATTTGTCCCAGTTGGCTAGATGTAGTAGATGCCATTTTTCAAATTTATGTTGTGGAATGAATCTGTTGGCGCAATTAATGGAAATTGGTATATGTTCTACACCAAAGTCGTCTAAAACTATCCATTGAAGATATGGTGCAATTTCAGGAGAGGAAATGGTAAGATATATCGCTGACAGACAATTTGAGCGAGAATTGATGAAGGTACCTTCCCCTGTGTTGAGGACTATGAGATCTAATTCTTCAATTATTTCTCCAATTATACGTCCACGGTGATCCGTATCTTTTGAGCACCACAGGTTGCTTTGTGCATTGAAGTCACCCATCATCAAATGGGGCCTAGGAAGTTGTTGGAAAATATAAGACAATTCAGCTTTGGTCCACTGATCATTCGAAAGATAGACATTACAAATAGTTACTGAAATGGGTGATTTAATTGATATCGCCACAGCCTGTAGATTAGTTTGTAGTGGAATATTTTCAACCATTATAGATTCTCTAACTAGCGTAGCAACTCCTCCATGGGCTCTCGCTCCTGGCATGACATCATGCCGAAAGATATTGTAGCCTCTGAGACTATATTTCTCATCGGGTTTCAAGTGAGTTTCCTGGAGGCATAAACAGAAAGGACGCTTTTTCAGCAGAAGTTCCTTTATATTAGATGTTTGCTTCCGATCTAATTCGGCCAAATCTCTCCCGTTAGGACCTGTTAGGGCGTGGCCCGCCCCGCCCCACCCAGGTGGGCGGGGCCTTGGCGCGCTTCGCGCGGAATGCATTCACCATGTTCATTCAATTAATACGTCATCTATTGGTATTCATTCTAACATTTGAATTAATGTCCACTCCTGGAGCCTAACCTAATCTAACCTATCTGGGATACCCCAGTCCACCTCATGAACCTAACCTAACCTTACGTATATATGAACCTAACCTAACCTAACGTATGTAAGAACCTAGCCTAACCTAAACTAACGTAACCTAACCTAAACTAACGCGGGAGTAGATTCACCATATTCGTTCAATCAATACATCATCTGTTGGTTTTGGTTTTGGTTCTATTATTCCAACATTTGGATTAATGTCCAGTCCTAGATATCCCAGTCCACCTGATGACCTAAGTTTATGTTTTTTCTCCAAAACTACAACTCTTTGTTCCAAAGCGTCATATTTTTTCATTGTAGACGCTGTTATGTCAGACATTTTTATTTCTACATCACTTGTAAGATTATCATATTTACGAGCGAAAGTTATCCGAGCCTCTGCAATTTTATCGTCGAATGCTTGACGTGCATCGCCAGCAACATTACCAATTGTGGATTGTATTGCAGCTTGTAGGGCTAGAAGTATGACCTCTTTTGTTCCATTAATTTACCCCTCAAGATATGATACAATTACACAAAGTAGTAAATACAGCCTCCTTAAAAAATCAGATTCAAAGTTTTGCTCCTCGATTCATGGGTAATTCCCATCAAGACGCCCAGGAGTTTCTCCGTTATCTTTTAGAAGGATTACATGAAGAGGTTAATATAATTAATGAGAAACCTAAACCAATCT
>NW_019296290.1:0-12571 GCF_000500325.1 Leptinotarsa decemlineata | reverse complement strand
AATGTTTAAGACAACGATATAGAGTCACCAGTCGCTCTGCTTTTTTGTTTTATTAGAAGCTTTTGGTACTGCTAATTTAGTGACAAATGACGATCACAAATGCTCTCGACATAACCTTAAGAAATGATTGATGATGGTTTTTGTTGTTAATCTAATGAATGAGACTTATGAAATAACCTGTGAGGACTGCGACAAAATGTATATTGGTAATGCCTAATAATATTTTTGTGCCTATTTTTTTACAAAGCCGTAGTAGATCACATTTTTTTTTCAGGCGTAACTAGCACCCAATATTGAAAACGAGGATTTGAGGACTCTGGTGAAGACTGACCCATCACAAATGGTGCCTGGAATGGCAGAAGAACAAGAAATGGAAAGATCAACAGAAGAGGACCGATCCTATCTCAAGACACTTCGATAACTTGCTTACGAACCTTCGCCAGTCAGAACCGAAAAAATGAATGGATTTCGTTGACTTCATCGAATCCCGAGCACACAATTTTTATGCTGACGGAATCAATTAACATGAGTTACGTTGGCAAAAGTGCACAATAGAATGATAGTTATCCACTGATGAGGTATTACGAGGGTGGTATGAGAAATTTTCGATCTAACAAAGATACATGACTTTTTTTCAGATTTTTTTTATTTTTCAACATAGTCCCCTTTCAACTCTACACACTTCTCCCATCGAAGCTTCCATCTCTGTAACGAAGGTGATTGCCTCTTCATTTAACGAAAATCTCCGTCCTTCGAGCGCAGTTTTTAGATGAGGGAACAAAAAAAAAGTCACTTGGGGCTAGATTCGGTGAGGGAGGCGGATGGTCAAGCAGTTCAAACCGTATTTTTTGAATTTTCGTCATGGCAACCGCTGAGGTGTGATACATGCGTTGTCAGATTTTTGTCTGCAAATGTGGCCGTTTTTTCGCAAGTTTTGCCTTCATCTTGTCAAATACTGATGTGTGGTACGCTCCTGTATTGTTTTTTCCTTTTTGAAAAAAATCGATTAAAATAACTGCATGACTATCCCAAAGAAACAGTCGCCATCCCAACCCAACCAAAAAAAAAAACAGTTTTTGCTTCATTTGAGTTGGTTATTCCACCTTTGCTGTTTATTGTTTAGACTGTATCATAGTGTGTTCAAGTTTCATCTACAGTATTTAATCGGTGCCAAAACTTCAATCTATTGCACCTTAACGGCGCCAACAGAGAGTTGGAAACGCTCATTCGCACTCGTTTTTGATCTAAGGTGAGCAAACGCGGCACCCAATGCGCGGACAGCTTTCTCATACCTTACTGTTGACTAAGTATGTGACAAACACATTCTTTCGATATGTTCATAACCTCAGATATCTCTCTCACTTTAATTCGGCGGTCGTCGAGCACCATTTGATGAACTTTGGCAATGTTTTCATCAGCAGTTTAAGTTTTTGGACGTCCCGAATGTTATACGTCTCCAAAGCTCTCACGATCACGTCTAAATTCAGCTGCCCAAAATTTCACTGTGATAAATGATGATGCAGAGTCCCTATACACAGAATCCAAGGCATCTACGATTTGCATAGTCGTATTGCCTTTCAAAAACAAATATTCAATGACAGCTCGATACTTGACTTTGACCATTTTCATAAAAACAGTCACATCAACTCACTCAGCTCAAACCTTGGTGAGTAACTGTCAACAGATGAACAACAAAATGCATTAGCTTCACTGGTATCTTCACGTTGAAGTCGGAAACATTTCGAACCAACCTCGTATTTTTGCAATTTTGAATTCCCCCTGGGAAACTGACCCTATAATTTGTGAGAGTGGCATAAAATGATAACAATTGTGTCTTTCATCACAGTACTATTCAATTCGTATGTATCCAGTCATTTTGAGTTCTTTAACGAACTCACCGTGTAAAAATCATCGATTTCATTGATTGTATTCAGAATAAACAGAAAAGCTTTGCAGTTTAATAACTCAGAATTTGAAACGATAGCTGCCACCCTCAAAAAAAAACATTGATAACTTGCCAACAAGCTTTTGCTGTTATTAGCAGAGGCCATAAAATTATTGTGTGCTCATTTTCTTTTGGTCTTTCAGGAAGACGTTGTAATTATCTTCAATCTTCATCTCATAATCTCCAAAATCTCTGTCACTGTCGCATTTATTACACAAAAATTCCATTGAGGACAAATAATTTATCATGATCATCATAGACTAGGGCTAAAGCCTTCAAAAATGGTAAAATGTAAAAAAAATAATGGAACTCATTAGAAAACAAGGGGAATATGATTAAAATGAAACGAAAAATAAATTCCGGGCGATCTGATTTCGGAAAGTGGGAGGGGGTGAGTTTTTAAGGATAAAAAATGGTTTATCTCGATTTCCGGCAAAACTAAAAGTCCTCTGAAAAAAAGTTGAATAGCAAAGATGTAGGTAATGAAGTGGTCTACAACTTTAGTTCTTACAATTTTTTCATATAACCTGAAAATGTATGTGGCAATTTATAATTAAGACCTCGATATAAATTGCCAGAGATACTATTAAAACTGTCATTGTTGTTGATCAATATATTGATCTCTTGGTTCTTTTGAATCAATGAAGTTCAAATGATCGTGACATTTATTTTCTCAAACCAGATTCTGGAAATGTAAAGGATCTATTTTTCACGTCCAACAGTTTCAAACATGAATCCTTCAAAAATATTGTTGCAATTCTGCATTGTTTTTCCGGTTGCGATACAACATCTGGATTCGCCGGAAAAGGAAAGAAAGGTATCGTAAATTCATTATTAGATGCTAAAAATTTGTCAAATTTGGCCAATGTTTTCTATAAGAAAGATGCAAGCGAAGAAGATAGAAAAAAATGGATTAAAAATAATGTGTGCTATTTGGTTGTTGAAATCTCTGCTTCCTGATGGTGTGATAAATTTACATTTTTGTAGTAAAAGTTCTCAGAAAATGCAAAAAATCGAAAAAGTTCCAATTTTTGTTTAAATTATTATGTACAATTTTAATCTATTTACTAAAATTTACACTTCAATTACTCAAAAAACGGAGTAGAAGAAGATACTGATGCTCATACTAATGAAATTGTCATTTTTGTGGGTCTTTTGGTCCTTTTAAATCAATTAAATTCAAATAATCATGACATTCATTTTCTCAAGCTAGGTTCTGGAAAAATGCTAAGGATCTATTTTTCACATCTAATAGTTTCCTTCAAAAATATTGTTACATTTCTGCATTGTTTTTCCGGTTGCGAGACAACATTTTTATTTGGGAAAAAGAAAGAAAAGTATCGCAAATTCATTATTAGACGCTAAAAATTTGTTAAATTTGGCCAATGTTTTCTATAAGAAAGATGCAAGTAAAGAAGATATAAAATAAATGGATCACAGTCAAAACTATTCATAAATGTAAAAATCAAAATCAATTAAGATTTCAAAAATATCTATTGGTAAAAATCAAATCATTTTGGCAAATCTCCCACCCACACAAGGAGCAGCAGAACAACATTATAACAGGGCATATTGTTAGCTTCAAACTTGGTTGGGTAACAAACTGACAGCAACAGGTTAGGGCTGGAAGCAACATAAACGTGGCATTATGCCCAAATTTACAGAAAAAGAATTAATTCCGGAAGAATTGCTTAAAACTATTTGCTGCACCTGTCAAACTGGATGTAACAGTTTAAAATGTGGTTGTCGAAATCCTGATTTAAAATGCACAAATTTATGCCTATGAGCCTTTGTCAAGTTGTTATGGAACCACGAGACAGAATACTTTAGCATATGAGCTCAATACTTTGAGAGAAAAAAATCACTTGCAAGATATTCTCATTTATATAAGATTGATAACCCTGATAACGCTTTTGTTCAACCCTCTGGTGCCTGTAATTTATAAATAATTGAACGGGTCAACTCAAAAAATTGAAATTTGGGATAATGAAATCAAGGCATCATTACTTTATTTCGAAGTGAAATTGACAGATGAAACTTTCAAAATAACGACTACACGCCATCTGGGAAAAAAATTAATAGAAAGAGGGCCTTGTGATAAATATTTTTGAAGCTCCTGACAAATGCTTCACAATCCTAGAATATAATGTCAATATCTTCAACTCCTAGAAAATGGGGGAACTTTTAATAATCGTCTGAATAGATTGACATTTAACTACATAATGTGAGGTAATAAGCTCAAGGTCAGTTCAGAAGATGTTCAAAATAGTTGCCTAAAACTTCATATGACATATAAACAGCCTATCCGATATTTCCGCCGAATGTTTTCGAACACAGTAACATCAATATCTTTATAAATATTTATTATTCTCTGCCGTATATCCAATATTGAAGCAGGTTCAGTTTCGTACACCTTCTGCTTCAAATAGCCCGATAAAAAAGTCCAAAGGAGTCAAATCTGGCGAGCGAGTTGGCCATTCTGTAGGACCGCGACGGCAAATCCAACGGCCGGGAAAGTAGTATCCAAATAGTTTCTTACTTGTCTGGAATAATGTGGTGGTGCTCCATCTGGTTGGAAAACAATATCCAAACGAATTCATTAGGATTTGCTGTGACGATTTCAGTGGTGAGAGGGTCAACAGTAGTTTCCAGCATATTCAAATACAGTTCCCCTGTTGAATTTTGATCAATAAATAGAGGTCCTACAATATGGTTTCCCAATATTCCTGCCCAAACTTTAATTTTTTCTGGATATTGGGTATGTGTTTCCCGGAAAACGTGAGGGTTGCTGTCACGCCAATAAGGGCAATTTGTCTGTGAACATTGCTGTTTGAAAAAAATGTACATTCGTCACTAAAACAAATACTGTGGAGATAGGTAAGTAGAATGCCTTGCAATGGTTTCCGTCATGATATCGCAGAATTTTGTTCTTCGATCAGGGTCATCTTCAGTTAATTGGCGTACCAGTTTAATTTTGTATGGATGATACCAATTCCTCTTCAAAAGTCTCCACACAGTAGAAGGAGACACTTCACTTCACTTGCTGTTCTTCCGGAATGGACGGATGTACACTACCGGTAGTTGTATATTTGGATACAAGTTCCCTCAGATAGGACGATTTGGAAAACGTTCATTGAAAATTCTTTTGGTCTCGTGAAAGTTACGCGTCGCACCGTAAATAAAAATGGCTTCAATTTTTTCTTCCAATGGACGAGATTTGACCATTTAAGAGATTGTTGACGTGGTACCTTTCTACTAGTAAAACCGAAAACTAAATGAGAATATTCTAAATGAACAATGATGTTCATTTTCGTACTGACATTTTTTGACGTTTTTATGAAAAAAAAATAAGATATTGACTTCATATTCTAGGGTTGTGAAGTATTCGTCAGGAACTTCAAAATGTTGTGTCACAAGACTCCCCTCTCCGTTTAATTTTTTTTTTCCAGATGGCGACCAGTCGCCATCTTGAGAGTTTCATCTGTCAATTTCACTTCAAAATAAAGTATTCATGTAATAATTTCATTATCCCAAATTTCAATTTTTTGAGTTGGCCCGTTCAAATAATAAAAGGGGGGGATACATTGAAGAAATGGTCTGTATAATCGGGGTGAACTAACCCTGCTGCTACGATCACACATTAGAAATCGATTGAAATAATTATTCGAACCCTTTTTTGCAACTCGCCACTCCTTTGCTAGCGAAATTATACAATAATATACTCCCCCTCGAAAAAATTCACTTACAAAGCGACTGAACGCGAGTCCATTCATCATGAACGGTATTGGTAAATACACGCCATGTCATCCATTATGTTCCACAACACTAATCGCTTTCGCCAATATTTTTCAAAATAACATAATAACAAGGTGTGACATATTTACATGAGGCCTTAACGCTATTTTCCATGCGAAACTATCGGTGTTGATTTAATCGATATTCCCAGACGGACGAGACGTATCCACACATTGTTGTATTGTGGGGCCCGATGTGAGAAAAATAGTAAGGGGGAGGTTTATGGGGTTGATTGATGGGAGTAGCGTGATTCGGAAAATTTCCTTAAATAACCTCAAAGGAAATGATCTGGTGTGTGTGCGAACGCTATTAGGAGTTTCAACAATTTGTTCTGCTTATCAACGGACTAATGGGGAGTTACTGACTGCGTTAATTATTTTCACTATATAATGAGCATGTTTGACACGTTGCAATTTTTGTGGTTTCCCAAATCTAGAAATCATCTATTTCTAATCAAATTTTCTCAAAGAAATGTCTATTTTACCAATATAACTTAAGGAAACTCATAACTGCATCAAGTGGAAACATTATTCCCTCACCAGAACAAAAACGTTGTTTCTCGATGCACGTTCTGATAAACAAGTTATCATCATCAGGAGATGACTAAAACTGTGTTTTCAAGAGACTCATTTCATGCCAGAGGTTCCAAATTATGCAGTATGTTTCCTGCGCAACTTCTGCTGCAGGCAACCAGTGATGCAATTGAGCTGGCCGTGGTACATTGAAGATAATTTGTTCAAGAATTTTAGGACAGTCAACTCTCTCATTCACTAACTTGAATAAAAATATGAGCGAAGCACATTTTCTGCGATGCTCTAAACTAAAAAGTTCCAAACGTTCATATATGTCATCATTACTGATACCTCTCTCAGGGTAAGAACCATCTATTCTGAAAATAGAAATTTACAAAACTTTCTTTGAACTCTTTCAATGGATATGTTATGAATTTCATTGAATGGACTCCAGATGATACTTGCATATTCTATCTTCGAATGTACGTAGGTGAAATACAACAGCTTCATGGCTTTAATATTATGAAAGTTTCTGCAATTTCTAACAATGAAACCATAAGCTCTCAGAGATTCTGAAACTTTTTGTGAAATATGTCCCTAGGTCTTTGATCTCATTACATCTCAGCAGATCTGAATCCCGTATTACATACGGGAATGTATAAACCTCTTTTTTCGACTATAAATCACTACTTTACATTTCTCCACATTGAGTTTCAATTTATTATTGCTACACCAAGCAACAAGAAATTTTAATTGAGATTGAAGATTAACACAATCACCTACTTCCTTAATTATAGAAAATAATTTCAAGTCATCCACCAAGCATAACCGCTCACAAGCTGAACTTTCACATAAATCTTTAATGAACAATAAAAACAAAAGAGGACCTAGGTTTGAGCCCTGAGGCACACCGGAAGAAGCTATATATGTTCCAGATTTATAACCGTTATAGGAGACGAATTGTTTTCTACATGTCAGATAGGATTGCATCAGCTGACAGGCAGTATTCGAAAAAAAAACTCATGACTTATCACTAGCCAAAAGTCACACCCATACTCAATTCCTAAAGAGATGGGATGGAATCAAAGGATGTAATCTTGCCAGGATCACCCTGGGCGACCCTGGGAAGCTGGCGCAGAAGAAATATCTGGCGATGACCAGGAAAAATATACGTAGGATATATACCTGCCGATATAAAGGAGGTGTCTCCTAGTGACCTTTCCACCTTCCTGGACGGGACAAGATGGACGATGACCTAGGAGGACAACTCGTCGAGATGATGTACAAGGGGTCACATGTGGCCTAAGTGCTGTGGGCTTACACTCACCCTCCCTACTCTACAGATACAGTAGGTGCTTATTTAGCCCGAACTGGATTGAACTTATTAGGTCCAGTGGCGTCTCAGTGACCTCTTCAGTGACTCCATGAATAGAAATCTATTGGATTCATATCAGGTCTGCGAGCTGGCCAATTTTCCAGTGTTTAGGGTAGGAGATGTCGAGATGCTGACGGGCTAGAACACTGAAATGAGCTGAAGCCACATGTACCACATGTTGCCTCTTATAAGTACCAGCACTCCTTCTAACAAAATGGGTAAATGATCTCGCAAAAAGTCCGAGTAGGTTTCACCTGTTGATTATGCTGTTAAAAAAATAGGTTAATCAGGTAGTCACCAATCATTCCTACCCAAATGTTCAGCGAAAGTGACTTTCTCTTGTAAGGTGGGGATTTTCGTCAGCACAAAATTGGTCATTGTGAAAGTTCATAATAGCGTCTCGTGAAAACTTTGCTTCGTTCGAAAATAAAATATTTGACAAAGTGATTATTGTATGCCATTGAATAAATTAACGACCTGTGAAACATCATTCTTGTGTGAAAATCCCATGACAGTAATATTCATGTTTGTTTGAAGGTGGTTGACAATGTTTCGTGGTGTATTCCATTAGTTCGGACTTCCAGTGTCTACTATGATATAAATTGATTTGAAATCCCTGAAAGAATCTGTAAAAAAATTTAAAATTGATTAATAATAATAATAATAACTTCATTCACAACGTATACAGACTAGAGTACAATTAAAACAAAATATGTGAACAAAGTGGTTTGGCGATAAGAGAAGAGCTCTTGTTTCACAAGAAGTTATAAAGAATATGTAAGGATATAAATATTTGTGTGAAAATATGTATGGCCTTCATGAAGTAGAAACTACAAAACATTTTATTGAATTTTGTGAATTTGGTGTTATAGTTAAGCAAATTATATTTCAGCTTGAGCTAAAATAGGTCGATTAAATAACAGACAAACAAAAAGTAAGAAAAATAGGTAACACCTCAGACAAATATTACACGTTCTATAAGAATAAAATATTAATGTACAAATAGATAAAATCTTAAGGCAATATGGATAAAATTATGCATCTTACAATACAGTACAATACAACTTTGGGATACACACATAATACACCTAACCTAACTTATTTCACTCTAACAGATTTTTTTAAAGTGTCTATCTTTTTCGAGAATGTGTTTTCTTATTTGTTTTTTGAATATTGGTTTGGAATAAGAATTTTTTATTTTGTAAGGTACGGTGTTATATAATTTAGTTGCCATGAAAGAATATGCTCTTTGTGAAATTGACTTTTTAACAGTAGGATATGTTAGTTGGTCGCGATGTCGTGTGTTGTAGTCGTGGTTTCGTGATGATGCTTTATTTTTGCTGAAATGATACTTCAGGTTTGTACAATAGTAATATAATTGTCTCATATCCATAACTTCACCCTCTGTATACAGGAGATCTGACGAGAAACGTGAATTTCTAGACATGATCAACTTCATGAATCTCCTTTGTAATACCTCTAACGGATTGATTAGCTGAAAAACATTACATTAAGCAAAAAATCTGAAATTACCATGAAATGAAATACAAGCAACAACTAAGAAATCATAAAATTGAACTATCAACACGAGATGAAAACTGAAAAAAAATCATTGACAAGAAATGAAAATTAAAAGATTCCAAGCCAAGTTACTTCACGACTTCCGATTGTTAGTATCCATAATCGTCTTGGGGTGATAATTTTCATCTCAAGTTAATAGTTCAATTTTTTGATTTCTTGGTTGTTAGTTGTATTTTATTTTATAACATAATCTATAAAGCATTTTTTTCAAGTTTGAAGACGCTGTGTTGTTTAGTATTCGTTTGGCAGCCATCAATAGCGAATGTTTTTGGAGAATGTGTGAAAATGAAGAGAAATGGTTATCGTTATGTGGTACAATACTTTTATTTGAATGGTCTCAGCCCCACGAATATGAGTCTGCTTCTTTACATTTACAACAGTAGAATATTGGGTAGCAGAGTTCAACCTATGTTTATTTGTGGATTGAATATCTAGGAAGAA
Organism: Leptinotarsa decemlineata; assembly: GCF_000500325.1. Classification (NCBI taxonomy): domain Eukaryota; kingdom Metazoa; phylum Arthropoda; class Insecta; order Coleoptera; family Chrysomelidae; genus Leptinotarsa; species Leptinotarsa decemlineata. The sequence goes on along the minus strand of NW_019296290.1, from coordinate 2,922 downwards.
AAGACAAGAATATTCATTATCTTTTGAAAGAGTAATCCAGGAAGGCGAATAATTTTTCAAAGAAGGGCAATAATAATCAATCCGGTTATTATTCGCTGTTATTTCATTTCGTTTCGAAGAACTGAATGACAGAGTTATAAAATCGAAGAAAAAAACTACGACAGTCCCTGCAGTTTTATAAATACATCAGAAACTCGTGCCGCCTCTTTGATACGCCGTTTTGTTGTAGAAATGTTTCGGTACTTCGTTAAAATTTTAAATGAGAACGACGTTGGTTTCAGGTTACTAATTGATATTTAGGAGTACTGAGAACTTTTGAATTGATTAAAGGTTTATTTCACTTTTATCGAGCTATAAAATTGAGAGACTTGAAAAATTATGGACAGAGGCAGTTTTTACGACTTTTACAGTCTCCTTTTAGAAGTTTTGTAGGGGGTTTTGAATAGGTGATTAAAATTGGTGTTGTGACTCAAACATCGTTGGTAATGGTAATATATTTACGAAATATCGAGTTTCTGTTCCAGATTCCTAACTAGATGAGAAAATAATAAAAAATCTCCTCTCTGGTACTGTTTTACACAGATACGTACTTTCCTGGCTACTACTAAGACGAATGTTGGATTTCTCCAGACGTGTCTAAAAAATAGGGCTGAAAACAATATTCATGAGGAGGATGAAAAAACTTTTGATCACATCTTTCAAACAAGATAAGTCTAAAATCTAATGACAGTTTCCGTAAGTTTTCATCATCGCAAATACTTTATAAGCAGCTCTCCTCGGTTACAATCATCTCTTGATGAAACCTCTTGCTATTATTTCTTAAGTATCATCTAGATGTACGAATAAATAGAGAAACATGGAATGACAAAAACCGAGATAAATATATCTTAGTTCCAAACCACCAATACACGAAAAACTTTGGAAAGATTTTCAAGGAACTAGGGATGAAGGTGGTTCTTAAAACAAGTCATACACTACAGAGCCTTTTAGGAAGTCCAAAAGACAAAGTCGAGAATTAGTAAAAGTCTGGAATTTACGAAATTAAATGTAAGGACTGCGATATTATGGACAGACAAAAAGATGTATCAAAATAAGATATAAGGAATAAGTAGCACACTCAAAATATGGAAGACCTGAAAAATCAGCAGTCGTCCGTCATATTTTGCAACAAAACCATTTCACAGATTTCATTTCATTAAAATTAGACAAGTTAACAATAACAGGCCTCTTGAGGCCTATGAGAGTGTAGAAATAAGAAAACATAATAATATTATGAATAAGGATGGTGGACCAATACCTAATATTGTACTCACTATATAGTTGGATGAAATAATGATTTATTTATTAGATTTACATAAGGACACATTGTAAAATTAATTCTAGACTAGTAGATAAGGCAATTTGTGAAATTTTATGTAGCTCATAATATTTCAATTATTAGAGTCACTATTACATAATCGAAATACGTGTCGAGGTGTTGAAATAACGGTTTGGTGTTGGGAAAATACTTCAGTAATATTCATTACTACACCAAAGGTTCCAAAAAATTTAATCACAAAAATATAAATGATGAAAATGAGTCAAATTCTCTATTTTACGGGAACTGTTATCAAAATAATGTCTTTTTCCGCTCAGTTCTGAAAATAATTGAGAACTTAAATTGGGCTTTTCAATGTCCCAAATAAAAAATAGTCCAAGAAAATCATTTATCTCTTCAAAAAATAAAATATATTGTCACCATCAATTTTGTCTTTCACGTTTCATACAGGGCGTTTATCAAAACTGCGACAAACATCTGAGGGAATATTCTTTGGACTATCCTAAGGATATTTTGTCCTTTGATGTTTTTTGATAGGGCGCTTTTTTTCGAAGGTAAGGAGCGGAATGGATTTCTACAATAAGAATTTATTATCAATAATTATATGTAATGTATCTTAATCTACAGGAACTGTCGAAAATGACTATCCCCCGCTTGGATGCGAAAATCTCATCATCCCCTCATTGACTCCCGAACTCTTTCAAAAACACCAGGATCGTTTCTGAATGCGTTATATCCGGCAATTATCCGATTTCTCGAATATTTCACTGGAGTAGTATAAACTAATGACTTTAGGTAACCCAATAGGAAATAATCCAGGGGATTTAAGTCCGGTGACCGAACAGACCATATATAAAGTCCACCTCCACCAATCCAGCGATCTCCGTATGTTACTTTTAAACACTCTCAAGCCAATATGCTAAATGGCGCTGGTGCACCATCGTGCATACATTACATTGCATTTTTGGTAACCAATGGTACATCCTCCAGAAACTGAGTTAGCGTTTGTTCCAAAAAGTTGCGGTATACCAGTCCAATTGGGAAGTCACTTACAATTCCTGCCCAAACGTTCAACGAGAACTGATGTCGAAAGCAATCTTCAAGCACCCCATGTAGATTTTCTTCAGCCCAAACATGGTTATTGTGGAAATTCTTTTTGACATTTCTTGAGAAACTGGCTTCATCGGTAAAAAAACAAGCATCAGTAGTTGAGGGATTCGAACCAATGTGCGCAAAAGCCATTGATAGAATCACTGAGGATACACTACAAAAACACACTTTTGTCTATTTTCCACGCTATTTCTTTATTGTGACTAGTTTCGGCAATTACACTATTTTCAAAACTAACTGATTACCCCCCATGCCCCCTCCCGGGTTGAGTGCCCTGAAGTAGAAGCTTCCCTCCCCCCAACTATTTAGCGAGGAGAACCTACTACCCCACTCCATACACCCCCGCTCTCCGAGCGGTCCTCAACTTGCTGATGGGCACTTCAGCAAGATTGACATCTGACCTCTTTTGGTCGAAAGTCAGCCTTTAGGTGCTTTTACTTTCTTATCGAATCGTTGTTTTATCTGACTATTCCTAACTGAATTTAAGCATGGGG
>NW_019296288.1:0-15157 GCF_000500325.1 Leptinotarsa decemlineata | reverse complement strand
TATGCAGACGTATGTTTGTACATAGACAAGCACATGATGAAACCCTGTACCGTGCATTCTCTCTCTCTCTCACACACACACACACACACACACACACACACACCAATCAAATGTAATTACATCATTACGTCACATACACACACACATACAAAATCTCATATGAAAAAAAATCTAAACGATCCATGCATCAAACCCTTCAAGGTCACATCGCCTTGATGTTACTAAACAACAATAAAAAAAGCAATGAATACGTCATAGTGGTGGGGGAAGGCCGGAATTCGGCTGTATGCATCTACTTGCCTTCATATTTTCCTCTAGAGTTGCCCCTCTCTGCAGAGCGTCAATCTTACAGAGCTCCAACAACCTTTACTACCGTATCGTGGGAGGGATAGTATCAGCTTAGTACTCCTTCTCCCACCGTCGATACTCACCGCCTTTAGTATTCGAGCGCCCCTATCTGCAGAGCGTTTAAGCGCCACCTCAAAATTCCTTTCTATATACCAAAAGAATATACTTTCCTCCGGTATATAAGTTACCCTAATATACTATTAGGCTTCCAACCAAAACAAACTCGAAGTAGGTATTCAATACCGATACGCGTAGCAAAAAAAAATAATCCACTTTTCTCGTTACTTCAAATTTAAAATATTTCAAACTTTTGGTCAACGCACCTTCCGTCTAATTACGTGTCTATCCACCTTTTCTTTCTCACCTTTTTTCTTGAAAGCCCTCTTATATAGCACTAGTATCCCTAGTGGATACGTCACTGGTGCCGACACATTACGGTGGCATTTCTAGTGTCACATTCGTGCCACCTTTTAGTCATTCGTCCTTTTCATCACTTGTAGCGTTAGTAAGTATATTGGAGAGAGTTCAACATTTTGCAAAGCATTACGAAAAAATGCCATGAAAAACAAACAAAAATAATAAATTCTACCTTTATTGGCCTTTATTGTCTCAAGAGCCGAATACCTAGTTTTTGAGTAATCAAATGAATATCTCGAGAACAATTCATTTTTGGTGTAGGGTGCTTTACATAAACTCACATTACAGTTATGCCAGGTATTCAAAAATATGGAAATATTCAGTGTTATATTTGAATCAAGCAAGTTGGTATAACTGGAAGTATTTGTAAAACGCCATTTTCTTTCGATAATGCAAAATAAAAAACCTATGTTTGCCAATTTTCCAGAAGTAATGGAGGGAACACCAAATAGTCGTTTTACCTCACAAACTGAACAGTTATATTTCGTTCCACTCTATGGATAATCAGCTAATAATCGCATCTAGTAGAACACTCACAAAATGAAGCATTGACTGTATCAGCTGTGATTTTCATCAACTAAAATCACTGCAATATGTTTGGAGGTTGAATGATGACTGTCAACGACAGGCGAAGGTGATAGACGACATATGTATAACGATTTCTGTGTTAACTTTGAATACACAGACGGAACAATTTTTCATATATATATTATCATCATAACACAAATTTTGTGACAACGTTGATCANTTTTTTAATTATTCTTTTTTACTTGTTTCAGGGATTTCAAATCATTAAATATAATAGACAATGGAAGTCCGAACTAGTGAAATTCATCACGAAACATTGTCAATCACCTTCAAACAAACATTAGATTACAGTCCAAATGGAAGGCCGTTGGCAAATGTCCTGCATTATAATGCTCTATAGGCCGAAAATCGACCAAAAAAAACCTTACAGCATCAATATTTGTTGTCTCATGTGCAGTCTTCTCTACCAACTCATGCACAGATACTGCCAAACACAAAGCTTGCGAAACCGATATCGAACTGTCTCATTCCATGCTGTACGCAGCTATACGAAAGTAATGCTCCATAAACAAGCAACTCGTTATTGTTACATACAGTGGTAGGTAACCAAGCACAAATTAGAACTCAATTTGAAAGATAATCTGTACTGTTTCTCGAAATAAACATCACAACATGTTTCGCGAAACTTTTTATTTGTTATTTTTCCCCTATAAACAATATATTTCTTGGTATCAACAAACGTTATTGTTATTATTATACTGTTATTATTATAATTTTAGATGCATCCATACTTATTCAATTTATCTTTTGAGTTTTGTTAAATCACTAATAGTTATCTGAATTTCTAAATTCAAAATTTTCATCCTCATATCAAAGTTGAAATTATTTACTCGTTGTCCTATTCTTCCTTGTTGATGATCCATCAGATAAATGATGTTATGTATTCCACTTGTGATATGTTTAGGAAATAAGTTCATTTTCCTGCATTATAATAAAAATATGTTTCCGGACAAAGGACTTTGTTTTCAATAATGAATTCTATGAACTGATATTTGGAACACCAATGGGTTCGAATATTCCATCGATTTATGCAATTTATATTTTGGATGAGTTATTGAGTGAATGTGTTTGACGAATAAATTTTAATATACCAGTTATCAAACGACTTGTAGATGATTTGATTTTGCTAGTACTGTCTCATAAGATTGATATACTTTTGGTCAGTTTTCAATTCATATGATGAGAATGTTCAGTTGAAGAGGAAACTAATAACAGAATCCTGTTTATCGATACTAGAGTCATAAGAACTGTACAGAATACGTTGATAACCAAATGGTACAAAATCCATATGCAGTAATGAAATCATCAATTTCCACCCTTATCAGCCCACTGAAATGAAGATCCACTTAATGGAGTCAATGAAGAGCAGGATAGAATAAATCACTCATGAATGTTTTCTCCAAGAATGTTTATTCGATTTCACATATTCAACGAACTTGTCTAATTGCCTATCTGTACCAGTAAAACACACTAAGATATTATCTATGTATCTCTACCAGTACAAGAAACTGTTAGTTAACTGATCATTATGGATATCATTTTCTATGTTATCCATGAAATTTTCAGCCAGCAAAGGACTCAAAGGGTTCCCCATTATTAGTCCTTCACTGCACGAATAAAATTTTTCTTCAAACTGAAAATAGTTTTGGATGAACAAATAGTAAGTGAATCTAAAATTTTCTGTTTTATTAGTGGATTCACGTGGTTTTTGTCTAAGAGACACTCAACCAGTCCCATTGTTTCTACTGGAAAGTACATTTTAGACATCAAAAGATATTATATTTGCGTTATCAGGAAGAATTACTTTTTTACTACAGTAATTAATAGGTATCATTTATACTAAGTCTCGGCTTGAAATTAGTATAGGTTTGGTTTATGTGATTTTTACGGTAGGCACCGTTACAAACGACACCACTGGTCTGATCGAGAAATTGGTTTTGTGTAATTTAATAAAAGAATACATAAAAGAGATTCTGAGGAATGACCCCACAAGTATGTACCAAAAAGGTTAAGATAACCCTTAAAACAGTAGAGTTGGTTATGAATGGAAAGAATAAATGTAGAGCATTGATCATGAATTCAAAACCACCAAATTAATGAATTAATTTCCCGAATAGGCCTGTGATGTCGTTTGTAACGGCACCTACCATAAATATCTCAGAAATCCTTATGAAATTGATTCAAACCTATATCAATTTCAAGCCGAGATTTGGTATAAATAATTTTCATCAATTAGTGATTGATATCAAAAACGTAATTTTTTTTGATAACGCAAAATTGATATCGTTTGATGTCCAAAATGTATTTTCCAGTATTCTACCAATTAAAACAATTGGACTGGTTAAGCGTCTTTTGGACAAAAATCACGTGAATCCACAGGAAATTTTAGATTCACTTAGTATTTGTCTATCTCAGAATTATTTCCATTTTGACGGAAATTTGTGTTCATGCAGTGAAGAATTAATAGTGGGGAACCCTTTGATCCTTTCCCTGGCTGAAATTTTCTTGGATAACATAGAGTATGAAATCCATAATAACCAGTTAACTAACAGTTTTTTTTTGTACTGGTACAGACATGTAGATGATATTATCTCAGTTTGTTTTACTGGTACAAAAGCCAATTAGGCAAGTTTGTTGAATATGTCAGTTCCATCCACCCCTCAATAAAATTCACCACTGAAAAGAAGGTGAATAATTTAATAAATTACCTTGACTATTACGAGAATAACAATAAACACAAACCATCTCACACACGGATCATAAGTAATTCATTCACACACCCCCATCAGCATTAAGTTACTGCATTTAATAGTATGCTTCACAGACTATTGAATATTCCACTGTCTGAGAGTAATTTTCAATGAGAGCTGAGTTTGATAAAACGCTGTTGCGGTAAACAACGGTTTTAAGGTAGATATTATAGAGTCCATTCTTTCCAAAAACTACGAAAGCAAAGCAAAGCCAAACTTCAGTTATAGAACATTGTCGTATTTGGGTCAACTCACCAATAATATTGCCAATTTTTTGAAGAAAGGGTGCGTAAACGTGGCTCATAGAATGAATTTTATTCAAAACAATAAAGAGAAAACTTTGATGTCGGATAGATCAGGAGTATATAAGCTGATAGCTTTGTATATAAGAATGATTAGTTTGATCTCCCTCTTGAAAATGATCACTTGGTGATCGAAACACGTGTCGAGGTGTTAAAATAACGGTTTGGTGTTGGTAAAAAACTCTAGAATCATGAAAGGTTATTTGAGAAATTCTTCAACAACAAGAAATGCCTATGCCAACTGAAGAAAATTGGATGGTGATATTGAGCGTGTTTCATGAAAAATGTTACTTCCTATACTAATTTTACAAAAAAAGCTTTGGAAGCAACGCATTCTTAACGCTTTAACGCATAACATTTTTTTAATAATAGAATCACATTTTGTAAATTTACTACACGATTCATTTCAACTCTATTTAAAAAAATACAAAAAAATTTTCAGTTAACTTAGGTAAATTTGGTAGAAAATGATTTTCAGTTTCAAGATGCTGCATTGTAAATTTACTACCGAAGTCAGTTCAACTTTCTTTAATAAAATTGTTTTTGTTTTTGTAAACATTTGGTGGTCTTTTGTTTTATATTAATATAACGCAATCTTTGTAAATTTGTTAAACAAATTTGGAAAAAGTTGATTTGTAATTTCAAGAAACTGCATTGCAAATTTACTACGCATGTAGTCCAACACAGTTTTAGATAATTACAAATAATTTGTTGCTTTTTTTGTAAACATTTGTTGGGCGTTTGTTTTCTATTATTACAACATAATACTTCTGAATTTAATGAGCAAATTCAGTGAAAATTGATTTGTAATTTTGAAATACTGCATTCTATATTTACTACGCATTCAATTCAACATAGTATTGAAAAATTATAAAACATTGGTTGCATTTTTAGTAAATATCTATTAAACGTTTGTTTTGTAATATCACAATACAAACTTTGTAATTTTGTTAAACAAATTCATTGGAAAAATTTGTGATTTCAAAATGCTGCATTGCGAATTCACTAAATATGAAAACTATGTATCTTCTGTATAATTCAGTGTTCATATAGAAGTATTTGTTTCGAAAGAATTATTTTCTTTCGTGTAATTCAATGTTTATATGAAAGTAGCTGTTTCAGGAGGACTTTCTTTCAGTTTTTATCTGAAAGTTACTTCTTTGCATGACCTACACATTCATGTATAGTTTCAAATTGATTACTTCCTTCCTTTCTTTGGAAGATTCTCTCATCCTTTTTTTTGTATCAGATGGAGTAGTAGAAAGCTTAAAACTTTCTTTCCCAAAAAATTAATCACTCCTAAAAATATANTTTAATTTCTAATTTTATTTGTTCTTTCAGTGATTTCAAATAATTTTATATCATATTGGACAATGGAAGTCCGAACTGATGAAATTTACCATGAAGCATTGTGAAACACCTTCAAGTACACATTAATTTCGATAAAACTTACTCGATAGTTAAAAGGAACTAACATTATAGAAATTTGGAATTGTTACGCACCTCTCACCATCAATACGGGACTTGAAACATATACCTTCTCGAGAAACTCATCATCAGTTAATTTCTCCCGCCGAGAAAATTTAATATTTTTTTAGAAAATTAAATTTCTATCAATTCATCAATACCAAAGCTGCATGTGTCTCATATAATTATGTTATAATTATGATTTCAATAATACTTTGATCGACTCAATGGAAGATATAGCAGCTCGAGGAACAGGTGACAGTCCGTCAGAAACAGTTCCATGGCAATATAATAGAATTTGATATCATTTTTGAGTAATATTTGAATTATTGAATAGTTACGTTACTTAGCCAATCTGTTTTGTTATTTGCCGCTTAATTCCTCTCAGTTTTCATAAACTTCATTGCCAATTTCATTCCACAGTTTTCTGGTCTCTGGAATAATCTTCCAAAGACTGATCACAAAGTGCTGGTCTTTTCTCCACCTCTACGATAAATTTCTCAGTGTCAAACATATTAGTGGCTAGGAATACAGAAGTGTAAATAACGTGAACACTAACTGCCTGCTTTTCGAGATGATATGACGAAGGTCTGGCATGAAACTGTAACTGAATCCGCATAAAATATCTGCTCATGTATGAGCGTGCTCAACGCTTGTGTATTTATTTCAATTCAAATATGAACTATACATTTCAGCAGAGGACACGCGGCGTTCTGCACGCAGCGTATTAAACGCTCGTCTTCTTTCCATTAATAATACATTTTATATTGGGTTTTATCATTGATCATATCATAAAACAGGACTCTGATCACACTTGCACCATAATGTTCTCTTTTGTTCCATAGTTTCAACATAGACAAACAAAAACACCTTTTCAAACTAAATCACATGAGAGCTGTCAGTATTAATTGTTTTGTAATTTCTCTCTTTGATCTTCAACCACATGGTTTCTAGTGGTAGTTTATGAAATTTTAAAACAGATAACGATGTTCAATATATGATTCAAATTATACTCCTTATATGAGTGAAGAGTCAAACTCTTTTTTATTCAGTGACAATAACTTGTGTTACAAAAGTACACTTCCGTTCTGCTGATCACCCAAAGATAGTGTAGGTATTTATTCCCTGCACTAAGGTGTTCTAACCGTATAAAATAACAAACAAGAAGATAAAATGTTCAGTTTGAGTAGAGCCATGAAGATGCCATGGAAAGCGCTCGCATATAATAAGTAGAAGATATTAAAGCTTCAAATCCTTTTTGCAAACGAATGTTAATATTGAAATACTGAAAATAAAGAAAAACTAGTTGCATCAATCAAAATATATATACAGAATATGATAGTCGAACATAACACTCAAGAAATTGGCAAAACATAGACACGTGTTTCAGGCTTTTGGCCCATCATCAGTATGGTGCAGCCTAGTGTAAGGACGGGCAACACTTGGTTATCAAAAGAAAGAAATACAAATGCACTGAGTTACCATCAGGAGCCAGCCGCACATTTGTGGTTTCAGTTAATAGATCTTGTGTTTGCAAGAAAACTATGGATACAGAAGATAATAGTTGGACTTAGCACTCATGAAATTATGTTATAAGAGTACACTTCCGTTCTGCTGGTCACCCAAATATATTTTCCAAGTTTTGTTGTTCTTAACTATATAAATATACAGAGTGTAACTGAATAAGTTTAAAACGTTAGGGGATGTGATTCCTCATCAAAAAAAAGATAGGATCTTTCATATAAAGAAACTCAATTGGAGCATCCCTTGTTAAGATACAGCCCCTCAAAGGGGGTACATAAAATTTGTATAACAATTTTTTTCACAAGCACTGAAAAAGTTACAATATTCCATATTTAGCACAATTTATTTTTTATCTCGAAAACAGATAGAGATAGGTATAGGACATTATCAACAAAAAAGTATTAAATACTAGAGCGATTCCAAAAATGTATTATTATACGGGGTGTTCCATTTTAAAAAGTATAATTGCTAGGACTTTTTGATAGAAGTGGCAACGCCGCAATGCTGAAAATATTTTCGATCGATAGAACAGGTAAGGAAATGTGGGAGGTGGAATTTTCACCATCGACCGTGAGTCACGCTGTATATAAGCTAAGTCACATTTGCCATCTTCTGGTGATCTCTGGAGAACTGCCGTGGATGTCTGCCGAAACGTTGACCAATTCACTTGTACTCTGTTTTTTTTATTCATAGGAATGGATTTTATCATTAACCTAGGTGGTTGCCACTATCTGTGTTATCTCGACTACCTGTTTTGGTCTAATCAACAGCTTTGAAATGAATGGAATTCACTTCTTTTTCTCAAACCTGATATATAAATCATAATAAAATTTCAGTTTCATAAAAAACTACGAAGAAACATTTTTCCGTTCTGAAGTTTAATACTATCGCGTACAATATTTATGTTCTGAAGAGTACCAATCGCTGTATGTGAACCGATGGCTCAAAAATTTCATATTCATGTTCATTAGCTTTTCAAGTGACTTGTCGTTGGTAAAACTAATTTTCACAAAATATCACACTGTCTATGGTTTTGAAAGCAGCCTACATATTCACTTGAAACAATAAATACACTTCTAGGAATTCTGGTTAATTATTCCAGCTCTTTGCAATATCATAAGTTATAATGATATTTCAATCACTTTCAACATCAAAGGGTTGGGAACTCTGTCAATCTCGAGGAATTTATGATTTAATTGATCCAGCAACGAATAACCAAACTTCGAAGAGAAATAACCTGGTTATCTGCAGTAGCTGTTCAGATCGTGAATTTGAATTATTCAGAAAGTTTCCAAGTGTTTGGAAAGTAATAACAGGACCACTCACACCACAACAAAGTTGTTGGTTGAGTTAAATGATTGATGATGAGTGATCGTATCAAGAAGGTAGAGACTGTTAGTTTTCACAGAAAACATTCACAGAAAGCATTCACAGAAAATGAAATACGAGAATAATGATATGAATTAATTTTCAAAAGGAATATGATATGCATGTGTTTTTTTTCGTTCAGAAGGCAGGAGTCCTAATTTTTATACATTACAAATCAGAAAAGTTAAAGTCTACCTAGTATGAAGTCACGTTCGACAAAAATGATATTCAATTAAAAATTTTATTATTTTTTCAGATAGATAGATGTTTATAAAAAATATCTATATGTAATATAAAAAATTACATTTGTAGCAGGCCATGAGGTGTGGACAATGTGTATGTATAAATAGTAGAACACAGTATGCACTTAAAGACAAAAAATCACATAGGCATAAAACAGTATAAGTATAGATAAAAGTTGCCAATCAGGCAATCAGACAGGTAAATTATTAGCGGAGTATATTAGCGAAATATATTGAGAGACAGATCTGTGAATATGTTTCTTAATTGTGTGACAGAAAATAGGACAAAACTTTATATACACTGTATCCAAGATGAGAATGAACAGCACGGGGATATCGGAAACGGTAAGTGATACGAGGTCGATTGAATCAGAGAAAAGTAGCGCATTTATGTGCCTAATAATATGCCATTCAGAAAGTTTTAATATTCGTAGATACTGAAACTGAAATTTCAGAATTTGGTTTCAATTTTCTCCTAGCTTTATTTTCAAATATGGCTATTTTGTATAACACAAATAGCACTTTGTAATAGCCACTTTTTAAGGACTACACGATTACGTTAGCAGAATTTTTCTGCGACGTTTCGTCTTTTAGAAAACATTATCAACTTTGTTTTTTAATATAGCCGAAACTGAAGAATACCCTGTATACGACTTCATTTTTATTGTGAATACAGCAACGTTTCGGACAATATGATTTCACAGCCATTTTTTGCGCAAAATGAAAATCGATTACTTAACCTGCTTTTCTTCAATTTTAGATAGTACGCACTAGAAAAAATGTCATATTTTGATACATGAAGTAAATTGATTACTCTTATTCATAATAAATTTTTACTTATCACTTGTCGGAATTTTTGCGTTGTTGAATACAAAGAGTCGCAATATCAAAAGCTTAGTTTATAAAATGTAATTTTAATGTAATAACAAGGAACTGATATGTATTATAGGAAATAAACAGAATCTTATAACAAGTGTTCAAATAACTTGCCGTTATTTTCTACGCACAAGTACGCTCGTCTCACAGACGAATTTGAAACTTTAGTTAACATATTCGGAACAATATTGTTAAAGAATGCATGCAGTAACCAATGTTAACAAATCTTTTTCATTTTGAAAATTATGAGAGTACACTTGATTCTTGATATATCCCCAAAGGAAAAAGTCTGGTGGGTTAGATCGGGGGACCTTTCAGGCCCAGGATGTATCACTATGAGTACCAATCCACTGTCCTGTGAAACGACGGTTCAAATAATCATAAACAAATCTATCAATATGTGCTGGAGCACCATCTTGTTGAAATCAGCAGCTGTGAGTAACCGCTGAAGGCGAATTATCTAGAGCGTCTTCCAAATCATTTACTAACAAATTAATGTACTGCTTTTTTGTTCATTTGTTTTGGTAGATAAAAGGCCCACTTACATTCGTACCGAGAATCCCAACCCACATGTTAAAATCGAAACAATGTTGATGTTTGGACAGTTTGTGTACACGCAGATTTTGTTGTGACCAATAATGAATATCATGCCTATTAAAAATGCCATTGCTGGAGATTGATGAGTGAGCGGTGGATTTGGCTACTCCTGTATTATGTTTAATGGTGCTAGTGGATATCTCAGGATTTTCAACAACGGTCATAACAAATCACGCTGACTTTCTTCATTAGATTGCTTTTGTAAAAAAACCACAAGCTTTTTAAATGATCCGTATTCTTTAAAATCAAGAACTAAGTGTCTAAATATTGATTTACCAGGTTGTCGCCTTTCTGGATACTAATTAGAGTACGCACGTTCAGTATCAACACAGTTTTTTTTGGCACAAAATGAAACATGACAACATATAAAATTTTTCAGTATTCGAAAAGCTGCCGTTTTTCATTTTTAACACAAATTGATATGTAACGAAATTTAAAATTGGAAACAGCAATATGTCAAAAATTCTACCAACACTATATGCCTTGACTTGACTTCATAACTTTAGGCTTTTAATGATCTAGATAATCATTTAGTGAGTTAAATCTAAAGAAATGAACTTTAAACGTTCAAGCCAATCTCGGATATACCAACACAGTAGGTTGTAACGCCAATCATAAAACAACTATTCCCCTGGCTAATACCACGAAGGGTGTTCTATATGTCCGACAGGCGTCAGTGCAGGAATCTTCACAGAAAATTTCCTGCATATGCAATCGGCAATACAACTGTAAGAGTCGGAACGGGCACACTTGCAAACCGGTTTCGGGCTCATTAGCCAATCGTCAGTGCAAGATAGTGGCCATCATCGACTTTGTTCACTCACTCGAGTTGACTGCCGTGTTGGTCGGTGGTTCAAACCCTAGTCTGAACGATAGATTTTCACTTTTTCTCGTTCAACCCGTGTTAGGAATCACACGTTAAAAGGTAAGACCTCGTTAATCCTTAGCTCACACAAGTTTCGACTTCTGAGGGTTGTCATTCGTTGTGGTATGACTGATAGATAGAGTGAATTTTGAGGTTTTTCGTCAATCGCATACCATGGATCTGATTCGATAGCAATTCATAATTTGTATGCGGAGGTGTATCTCTGTCGAAGGCTTCCCGAATAATACTGTAATCAGAGTATATGGTCGATACTATCATAATCTCCTAATAGGTGAATCTGAAGAATGGACTTGAACTGATTCAAACAATCTCTGAGAAAATACCTATATGGTACCGATAGTGTTGAGTTCGTTGAAATAGATGGCACGGTGCTTGCTGAAGGTTCCACACTTGTGACTATCATTATTGAGTTGGAGTGAGAATTTTGATGCAGGATCAGCGGATTTTCCACTGTTTATCTTTCTTAGTATAAAAGCTACAAATTCGATAACATTTTACTTGTGACCATCGCCATAGTGGAGTTTTGTTCCAGTTTAGCTGTTCAGGATATAGTGTGATAGGAGTGACATGATCTGAGTGCCAATTAATTTTTTTTTTTTTCGGATCCAAGACAATAGGCGTTTGTGGTCAAAATGAAATACCTGATTGGTACTGTTAACTTTCAAAATTCATTAAATGATTTCCTCCATATTATGGAGGTGTTTCCTCAGTTGACTTTAGGGATTGAGCATGGGTCTACCATTTGGCTGATTCCATAATTGTCGAAGTCATCAGGCCGTAGGTGCCACTGGGTCCTAAAATTCTTAGTCTAGCCGCTTCCTTGGCAAAAGAGTCGGCAACGCGATTACCTTTACTCCTGTCGTGCCCTTCAACCCACCTCAGGATAATATTATTATCTACCAAGGCTTTGGCTAAAGCTTGGTGACACTCTAGTACTGGCCCTGACGTTACACTTTGTTCAAGTGTAACGTTCTCCTCCCCTGCTAACTCTGTTGGTTTCTGTTTTTCCGTTAACCAGCTGTCGCACCCCTACGATCGACAACTCTCAGTAGTCGAAACTTGTGCGAGCTAGAGGTTAACGAGGTCTTAACTTTTAACGTATGAACTTTTCTATTGATTTTAATCAAATCCTGCGAGCAAAGATTTGGCGTGGCTTTAGGTTTCGTCGCCTTGAGGAGAATTCTTTGTTGACAGAAAAGTTGAAAATCGTTAGCTACCAACCATCAATTTCTGTAACTTCAAATTTCTAACTTTGATATCTTGAAAACTATTTCCCCTACAAGTTTGCTACTTATTCCTAAATTTAGATAGATTTTTCCCTAATATTTGTGTAAATACATATTCAACCCCACTTATGTCTGAACATATAAATTTTTCGTTACCATCATTTCATACCCATGACTGGGGAAACGGTTCATAACAATAATTTTCATACTTTTCATTATTTCTGAATATTGTAACGAATCTGAAGCCGGCCCTGACCGATATCTCAGCCAGCAAACATATGACTCACCGCGAAAGGAATGCGATCGACAAGCCGCCACGAAAAGTCTAGGCCAGTGCCGAAACAACTAGAGAAATCTAGCATGGTCATTACCGGTTTATAATTAGGAGTTAGTTGCTAAGTGTTGTATATAAATTAGTTGTGATAGTGGAATATTGTTAAAAATAAATTTGTTCAAGACAGTTACTTCTTTAATTCGTTACAATTGGTGATCAGAAGTGGATTTTTAAAATAAATTTGTGAGCGCTTGGTTGTAAATATTTGGATTACGGTGGTATTGACTATAAAATTTTCGCATAGAGACTAGTGATTCATTGTGTTTCGCGAAGTGGACAGTACCGGACTACGGAAACATAAACTGATAGACCTTTCTCGCGAAAAATACACTCGTGAAAATAAATAAGTGTTTCGGACTCGATTAAAATAAGTGGACGTATTTAGTTTTGTAGAAAATAGACAATAGAAAAGAAAATGTGTTCGAGGAAAGTGTGCCTAGTGGACCTGAAAGTCGCCGAATTGAAGCAAGAATTGGAGGAGAGAGAGCTAGATTCTTCCGGAATTAAATCAGTACTTCAGAAGAGACTATGGGATAACTTGATTGAATCAGGAGAAGATCCCGAAGCATATTTATTCGAAGTCTCTGGGGGTGATTTGAGTTCAATAATGAGCAAACTCGATGGAATTCAACAAAATTCGGTAAACCTTGAAGAGAAGCTTCTGGAAAATGCGAAAAGCTTGAAAGATGAATTTCTAAAAAATTCAAAGAGTTTGGAAGACAAGCTTTGCGAAAATTCGGTGAGTTTAAAAGATGAACTTCAACAAAATTCGAAGTGCCTGGAGGAGAAGCTTCTAGAAAATGCAGAAGGCAAAGAAAGAACTTTGTGGTGTGGCGAGTCTACTCAAAGAAAGAATAGGTACCATCGAAACAGAGATAGACAAAATCAGAGAAGAAATCAAAGGGGAGATCAAAGATGAAATTGGGCCAGAAATGAAGAAAATGAAAGGAAAACTAGGCGATGAAATCAAAGACGGATTTGAGGCAGAAATCAGCAAGATGAAGAAAACAATTAGCAAGTTGCAAAACCAAATCGTTCATTCTGCCCACACCACAGAAAATGTTTCCCAAAACTACATTTCGGAACTGAAAGATGCCAGTTCTGAACCAGGAAAGCTCTCCATGAAGCCGCCTCAGTTCGACAAAAAAACTTCTTGGGCAAATTACCGCTGACAATTCGAAGCTGTGGCCAGAGCGAATGGATGGAATGCAGGAGAGAAGGCGGTAGCATTAACACTGGCGTTTCGTGGAGAAGCAACGAATATTTTGCAAATCCTCACGGCCCAAGAACAGGAAGACTATGACCAACTTATATAACATATTGAGCTACGATATGGACAGGCACACCCAGAGCACGTTAACCATTCACAGCTGAAGAACCGCTGTCAGAAATCAGGAGAATCCCTACAGGAGTTTGAAGCCGACATTGCTCGATTGGTTCGTCTGGCATATCCTGCTACACCGGAAAATGTAATGGAGCTGTTAGCAGTTCAGGCATTCTTGGACGGACTTCGCGACCAAGAAACGAGGCAGGTCTTGACACTAGCTTATCCCAAACATATCGTGAATGCACTAGCAAGCGCTTTGGAGTTTGAGGCTGCAAAACAATCCTGCAAGAGCCAGAGCAAAGTTCAAGCTATCGAGAAAGATGAACAAGTGCCTGCTGATATTGAGGCCACCATCAGAAAAGTAATGAAAAAAGTGTTGCCTGAGAGTAAACAAATAAGATGCTGGACATGTGTGTAGCAAATGCCTTGCTTTCAAAGAATAGACACCAAATCAGGAAAACTAGAGGGGGGCGATGAGAAGGGGCAATCGTCGGCCTGTACCCAGCAAGCCCCTGTAAAAAAACGCATATGTTGCCGTTTTCCAACGACAAGACAACGGTGTTTTCGTAGACGGCCTCATGAACAACGAGCCTTGCACCATGCTGCTAGATACAGGTGCGACGAGAACCATTCTTTGGTGTTGGGCAGCATTAAATTGAAATATCGTGCATCGTGCATGATCGCATCATTGAGGATGATGCGATCATGCATCGCATCATCGAGGATGATGCGATCATTGGAATGAACGTAATGAATTCCAGAGTGTTCGAGCTGAATTTTCAAGACGGCGTCCTACGTGTCGGCGGAGAGGAGCTGGTGCTTCATGGAAGAAGCGGAGAGACGATCAGGGTCCTGTTGGCTGAAGACGTGTGCATACTTGAAAGGGCTGAAACCATCCTGGAGGC